>WTXK01000198.1:0-82628 GCA_025769895.1 Lactarius psammicola
TGGACAGGGGAGTCTAGCAAGTGATTGTCACAAGTGGACAGTCTGAGGGCTGTCCGTAGTATTAGGCTAGCTTATATACCTAGTTACATGGTCTGTGCGCAGTAGAATACTCTGGAATACAGTGGAAGCATTATAAATAGTGTCCAATGGCATTAGTCTCTCTTAGGTCTCGTGACCTTCTCCGCAGTACATCCTGTAGAAGCCAGTAGAAGGCTATAGAAGGTCGTAGAACCTTCTAATACTAATAATAGATCCTTGTTTACCCGTTAGTAATTTGTTTGGACTCCGTCCACAAATTATAACAAGTCAAATCATCCAAAAACATCAGGCGACAATGAAAACACGATATTGTGGACGCCTCTACTCATCACTTTTGTGCAAATGGACATGGTGGGACCATAGAGCCCAGGTTTCCTACTATATGGGAGGTGGAACCAAGGGTCCTAGTCGGACAACTTGATAGTACCCTTTCATTGAGTGTGGCAAGTACTATTGCTAGTATGTTGATATAACTAAGTCATGAACGTGGCATACTAGTTCATGACAAGCAGTACATCCATCTACAAAATCAATTTAATGAGGGAAGACAAAATCTCTGAAAGTACTGCCCAACTAACTGAGGGTTTTTTTTATCCACCCCCATATCTTGTGCACCTGGATGCCATGGATACATCAGCAAGAGCAAGAGCATGAGGAGGAGAGATGGATGAAAGCACCAGAGCTGTCACCAGATCAGAAGAGATGAACCCAAATGTGTCTGGGTTCCAACAATATATGCAAGGTGGATCCAGAGGATGATATACCCCAAGGGGGGGGTATATACAGAGACAGACATGGCAATCCTGTGACACAAGGGAAGTGCAGTGTTATAATTGCCAGAACTATGGACACTTTAGCCACAATTGTACACAGCCTCGCAAACAACAACAAAACTCAGCACCAGCACTGGTACAAGTATGCGCTGTGACGAACATTACACCACAACAGGAAGTGATGCAAGTACTCCAGACCCTTGCAGGCAAGAGTGATGAAGTTCAAGAAATGGTGATGAAAGGAATCTGGGAGAGAGAGGATTTTCAAAGTGCCTAAACCTGGCGGCCTGGGTGAGGGCAGTACATTCTTGTGATGTTGTAATAGTGACTATGCGATTCCAATCTATGCATATTCTGGTTTCAACTCGAACACATCACGCAATGGCTGACATATAAGTGTTAGTGGACTCTGGAGCCACTGACTGCTTCATAAACCACTGCTTTGTAAAATGAATGGGGTTGGGATTGATTCCCCTAGAAAAGCCCTGGAAGATATGGAATATCGATAATACTGAGAACAAAGGGGGGTCAATCACTCATTATGTCAACCTCGATGTACGCACTAAAGGTATTCATAAGGAGATGAGGTTCCTTATCACTGATATTGGAAATGAAGACATCATCCTGGGATACCTGTGGCTGGCCATGTTCTGTCATGAACCGTCAAGCTTAGGTTATGACTCAAGAGTTCAGGCTGGTCTGGACCAGTCTGGTATTATGTAATCAACTTCCTAATTAGGAAATCTAAGGTCGGAGTTTGAAATTATACTCCAAGGGTCACATGATCTGTCATGTGACTAGTTCCTTGTAGAAGGTTCTACAACCTTCTACAGACTTCTACCAGTTTCCACAGAAGAACTGCGGAAAAGGTCACCAGGTCTCAGAGAGACTATTGCCATTGGACGGTATTTATAAAGCTTCCACAAGCTTCCAGGATATTCCCAGAGAGACTAATGCCATTGGACGGTATTTATAAAGCTTCCACAAGTTTCCAGAGTATTCCATTATGTAAACACCCTGTAGCCAGGTATATAAGCTAGAGCAATACAATGGACAGTCCCTCAGACTGTCCACTTGTGAACTCCCCACTTGCAAGGTCATAGTCTACTGCATTGCTCCCTCTCTCCAGTTTGCTCTGCCTTCTTGTCCCTTTGCTTGTGTTTAAAGCCATCCTCTCTGCTCTCTTCATCGTCATCTTCCTTGTCCCTCATATCCCTCGTCTACTCCCTAAGTGCCCCAAGTACCGTTGACTTACTTGATAGTAAGTCATCACACTTGGACAGTCTCACTTAACATTGACCTGGGATATCCTTGATAGTGTCCTCCCTTGAGTACGATCACTCAGAGTTTGGATACTGGGACGAAGAGTCTGGTTCCTATTCCTACAGAGGGTATCATCCGTTGGAACGCCCCCTCGACAACCTTATCCCTTCACCTCCTCTTCAATATTCCTTGTCGCCTCTGGGGCTGAATATCGCCCCTCTCCCTGAAGTTGCTCAAGTAGTTGAGCAAGTTGCCAGTCCCCAAGCGCAGGCTGCTACATCAGCGCCGCCATCACCTTTGACACCCCAATTGGCTCGACGTACAGAGCCTTTCCCGGCATCTCCCCTTACATCAATCCAGTCTAGTCCCCGCTCCCCCAGTCCAGAGCTTGTATACCCGCCATCTCCTGTGTTCAGGTCCCCTTTGGTTGCACCTGAAAACCTCCAAGTTCCCACAGTCCATCTGGTCTCCCCGCCTCTGCGTCCACAGTCCCTGCCCCCTGCACCATCACCATTCTTTCTTGTTCCTTCACGTCCAGCCACCCCAGACTCGCCCATTAATTACAACCGTGTGGCGGAAGGAGAGGAACGGGTAGACACCCCACGCCCAGCCAGCCCAGAACCAGCAGAAAATCAAGAGAATATTCCCCCCACCTGCCCCAGTTATCCGTCCTCCTCCTTGTATTGGTGCTGAGGGACAGCACCCTCATCAGTTCGTCGCCGTCCATACCATCAGGGGAGAAGAGTGGTGGCCCATCAGCGAGTTTTATCGAGAATCAATCCATAACTTCCACACCGTCCAGCAATTGTGTGACAGCCCCCCCACTTTCCCTGGTATCCTCCCTTTCCGGTGCAAATCGCCCCACTATCAGACCCTCTACCCCCGTAACCAACAACTTGCCCTTAGCGTGGGCATCCAACCTCTGTACGCCTGCTCTCAGGCAATCCTTGATCACCCTAGTGCCGACCTCCCCCTTGGTAGCATCCGCTACAACTTCAGGCAAGGCATTCGTGAAGCCTTCACCCCCCTGAATAACATCATTAAATGGGGGTACGTATACTCCTTGGTCATCTTGGAAGTACAAGACTTCCTGGACGGGAGAGTGATAACCACGTACGGTTATCTAGTTTTCCACGAAGGAGGAGTGTACGCCATTGAACAGGGGTATCATTTTGAAGACCTACTCCAGACCAGCCCTCATCTAATAGGGTATTGTTTCCATCCGCGCATCCCTGCTGACCCCTTCCAACATATCACACATTACCCTGACCACGAAGTACTATAACCACTTACTGTAATTAGTAAGTGCTTGTAGTAGGAAGTTGGGTATTGTTGTCTTAATAAAAGGGGTTTAGTGTTTCTGTTTCCAGTATGCATTACTGAGGAAGAACGAGCTAGAAGAGCTCAAGTCTTGTTTGAAACCCATCGTCAACGACAACTTCAAACTTATTACCCATCTACCACCCTTATTGACGCATATTCAATCAATCAAGTAGACTGTTGGAGTGACATCTCCTTAGTCTTACGAAGGTTAATAAACTTACTTCCATTCGGCAAAGTAATACCCTCTTCAAGATTTGAAGAATTCGTTACCCAAGATCTACCAAGCATCGCCAACGCAGCCCAAGAACAACTCTTGTACTGGCACTTAGCAGACCACCCCACCTTGAACAATCACCCAGTAGACTCCCTTCTACTCTGGGCCAAAGACGACTATTTCTGGTTCATCACAGTACCACCAAAAGAAGAAGAACTCATAGAAACCATCAGAAGGGGAGAACGCGTTCGCTTTTTGGAGCGATTTCGATTAGACCACACTGAGGTCCAAGTATCCTTTCAAGAATTACGCCTTGAAAGCCACGCACAAGGCCATCGCCTAGTAATCACAGAAGGAAAAGAGTTCACCTATAAGTGGACCGATGTCACTTGGACCACCACTTTGGAGAACCCAGACCCAAGACTAATCAACCCAAGAATCTGTCACCTCCCTCCAGATCAACCAAACAACCCAGAAATCTTAAGATTCACAAGGCAGGAACCAGACGAACCCCTACCCCCTAGCAGTCCACCAGCATCAAGTCCTCCACCATCTACAAGCTCTGTTGACGGTTGGGAAAGTAATACTTCCAACCAGTGGAATAGCAGAGCAGTGTGTTGGTGTAGTAAAGAAGTGTGTGACTGCGGATACAGACCAGATACCCCACCTACTCCACCTAGTGTAGTATTGTGGGCACCAGGCCATAGTTATCTACCCTCTAGAAAAATATAGAGGGTTCCCTTTGACTCAGAAACAAAACTGGCAGAACAAGCAGTTGAGTGGGCTATCAGACTGGCTTCTCAACAAGTTGCGCAACAACCAAGAAGATCAAGATGCCAAAACAGATTTGGCACAAGAAATAGTACTATTGCATCACCAACTGTTCAAGCAAGAAGCCCTCCAAACATTAACCAAGCTAATCCACAAGAACCAGTATACCCTAGTATTCAACCAGTCCGCAGACAACCAGTGTACCCCCTTATTCAACCAGTGGTTAGGACGCCAAGACAGCCCTCTACAAGTAGTGAAGAGGCCCAGTATCAAGCCACCCAACCAGTCCTTCACTGTTACTTCCCAGAAGCCATCTACATATCAGAGCACATCCCCACCAGATCCCCAAGAGAGTTGAAGAGGTTCCAAGACCACTGTAGACTTCAATACAATGCAAATAGGGCAACCTTAGTCCTTGAACAACCTCTAACGCGTGCACAAGAAATTACTTCAAGCACCCTAAACTTCCAGAACCTCTTGTGGAAAAGCAAGACTACAGTCAGCCACTTTGGTATATTTGAAGAATACCATTGGATTCATCAACAACTTAGACCCAACGCCGCGGACCGCGCCATCTTACAACCAGCTTATCAAGTCTTTTACCAGTGGGACTCCAATGGTTGGACCATCTCTAGACTCCAGAGAAACCAGTGAATGAGCAGAGGATTTGCGAAAACAAGAAGAAATCTCACAAACACAGAAGAAGCAGACGTCCCCTACTACTTCGAAGATGCACATTTCTCCTACGAAGACAACTTATATCACGCGTATTGGGAAACATACGCAGTTACCAGCCCAAACGGAAAATTTCTGTGGTTTATTGAAGAACTAGGAAGGAACCTAGACAGACCAGACTATAAAAAGCCTATCCAGGATTTCAACCAAGTTGAAGACCTCAACTACCTTTCCCTCACAGGAAAATACCAGAACAAAGACGTTGCTTGGTCATTTAGCAAGAGCGGCTGGTATTACAGAAATAACAAGGAAGTAAACTTTGAAAGCGACAAAGAAAGTCGACCAAGGACACCCCAAGAACCAAGCAATCCTCAAGAAGAGGGACCCAGTAACACCCAACAAGACGAACCAAGTTCTCCCTTAACACCTCAGGAAGAAACAAGATCAACCCATTCTTCAGCAGAAGAATCAGGTTCTGGTTCGGATTCAGACCAAGCAGAAGTATCCCAGCTCCTAGAAAGCACGACCAAGACAGTTACCTCTTTAATCACGCAGGTTTCAAGACCACATACACCACAGTCCCAGTCACCCTTAGTTTTTCCAGGAATGCTACCAAGCACACCAGGCCCATCCCTACCAACAGTTTACCCTACACCAGTTACAGTTGCACAAGCACCAACCACAATACCTAGAGCAGCATCCCCTTCCAGACAAACAGTCACAGTTGCACCTGTACAACTAGCACCTCCCCACCAGGCAGCTCCTCCCATTGTTCCCCTAGCCATGGCAGCACCAAACCCAAAGAAAATACTAGGTGTTCCCCCTGAACCATTCGATGGCAAGTCAGAGAAGGCGGAATCCTTCTGGAACAACTTGGCAAACTACTATTACCTCAATGAAGACGTCTATACAGATGAAGGAAAGAAGGTCTCCGCAGCGCTAACCCACTTTAAACTGGGTACCCCAGCAGGAGAATGGGCTCAAGACAGACAGAAAACAGCCCTAGCAGCTACACCAATAAACTTTGGAACATGGGCATCCTTCAAAACCACCTTTAAGAAACACTTCATCCCAGAGCATACCAAGTTAGAAGCCACAAATGCCATGTATAACTCAAGAATGTGTTATGATCCGGACGCTTCAGTCCTTTCCCATGTATGTATCCACTTACCTTTGTTTCGGTTTTGTTATCTCTGTTACCCCATTGGTGTGTCTCCCTTGTTCCCTATGTGGTTTACTCCATATTGTCTTGTGCTTCGGATAAGAAAACCTCAGATAACAACATTTACATATGTCTGTCCTTGTGTGTTCGTCTTTGTGACTTGAGCACTATATATACTTGTACTTTACACTGTAAGAAGCCAGACTTGGCTTCGTTTGCAATCTAGCAACCTTGCCTTAGTACCTTTGGTGTGAACAGCCCTCTCTCATCTTGTGAACCATCTCTCTCGACTCTAATCGAGTCAAACCCTCCTTCGAAGTCTTTGCAGTTGTACTATAACAACGCCACACCTGATTGACTTAGTTCGCCACCAAGATTAGGCGTAGAGAAGTGTCTTACACTTCGGACTAGGTGTCCTGTCACTAAGTTAGTTGTGCACATTGTGCATAACCTTTATTAGACACTACTAGAGTCGTAGCATCACAGACAATAGACGTCTTTGCTCATCTGTTAGTGTGTGTCTTTCCAGACACTCTGAACCTTTGAACCACCCTTTGCACAACGCCCCTGCTAGGGCGTAACAGAATGGGAAATAGGCCCTTTGATGAATGGTACCAGGAATGGTCCACCCATGCCACTAGATCAGAGGCAAATGAAGAAACCAAGATGTTCGCCTTCAGAAAAGCGATTCCGCACACATTACACCAGAAGATAGTTGGTCTTTCTCCTCAGCCTACAACATTGGAGACACTAGTCGAAAAAGCAAGAGACTTTGACAGAACCTGGCGCCTCTTCAATAACCCTGCCTTCACACAAGGAGGAAGAGGCAGACAAGCACAAGGACCCAGGAATAGGGCAGTTTATACAGAAGAAGAAGACACTCAAGTTAACGCCACCATAACTGATCCTCAGCCAAGAGGAAAATTGTCCAAAGAAGAGAAGGACAAGCGCTTCAAGGAAAAGCTTTGCTTTTTCTGTGGAAAGCCCAACCATATCGCCAAGGATTGTTGGACTAAGAAGCGGCAAATGCAAGGAGGAAATAGACAAGGAAATCAGCGTCCAAGGTTAGACTTCAAAGCACGTGCAGCCATGACTCAGGAAGAGTCCTATGAAGACGCACCAGAGGAGCACCCAGTGCAGATAGCTTCACTATACCACAATCCTACACCACGATTCTCTATCTCTCACCCTCACTCTGCACCAGTTCAAGAGGATTTTTGAAGCATCCTACTGCAGCACTGTCAGTTAGGACTTTACGGTTATCAAATTCCAGTTTTATGAATAGGTATTCTCTACTAGAGACGCTCGACTCTGAGCCTGTACCTGGTGATACTATACGAAATAGACGATCACCTTCTATTACACTCAGAGTGACTCTAGTTGGCAAGAAAACTGGTAAAGAAATCAGTGCACACGCCCTGTTAGATAGTGGCGCAGAAGGCATCATAGATCAAGACTTCGCAACTAAGAATGGGCTTACACTTTGCACCCTAGTCAACCCACTTCCAGTCAAGAATGTGGATGGAACACCCAATAAGAGGGGATCAGTTCGACACACTACTATCCAAAATATTAGGATCAAGTCTCAAGGAGACTACCATGAAGAAAGTGCAGAACTCTACGTCACTACCCTGGGGGATCATGACATTATATTCGGCACAGACTGGCTCCATGCACACAACCCAGAAGTAGATTGGGCTCTCCCCCAGCTAGCCTTCACCAGATGCCCACCAACATGTATGTTGACCAAGAAACCACTAGTTATCACATCCAAGAAAGCACAGACACGCGCTACTACAATAAACGCCATATTAGCAAAAGAAGATGACCCAGAACAGGAAGAAGACACATTTTCAGAAGATGCCATCGACTCTTTCCTACACATTTACAGTTTTCTCAAGTATGACCACTTAGCCATTCGCGCAAAAACAACAACCAGTACAGGAATAGCGGCCAGAACAGCACCTAAAGCCTCCATGGATCACATCCCAGCACAGTTCAAGAAGTATTCTAAAGTCTTTAGTGAGGAAGCCTCACAACGCCTACCACAACACCAACCTTGGGACCACGCCATTGACTTAAAGCCAGGTTCAACAATGAAGAATTGCTCCATTTATCGCCTTATGCCAAAAGAATCAGATGCTTTGAAAGAATACATCACAGAACATTTGTGGCGAGGATATATTCGCCCTTCAAAGTCACCTATAGCCAGCCCTTTCTTCTTTGTTGATAAGAAGGATGGAAAACTACGCCCTGTGCAAGATTACAGGGGCCTCAATGACATTACAATCAAAAATGTGGCACCATTACCACTAATCCCGGAACTCATAGATAAACTGCGCGGTGCCAGATATTTTACCAAGTTGGACATCAGATGGGGTTACAACAACATACAAATTCACGAAGGAGATGAATACAAAGCTGCTTTCAAGACACCCCTGGGTTTATTTGAACCCACAGTCATGACCTTTGGTCTCTGCAATGCCCCTGCCACCTTCCAAACATTCATGAACAACATATTTGAAGACATGGTGGATAAAGGCCACGTTGTGGTCTATCTAGACGACATTTTGATCTTTGCAGAAGACCTCACCTTGTTAACCAAGCTTACAAACATGGTCTTGTCAAAATTGGACAAGTTTGACCTATACCTCAAGCCAGAAAAATGTTCATTTGCGCAAACAACAATTGAATATTTGGGAATTATTATCTCAGAGGGCCAAATAGCTATGGATCCAGCCAAAATAGCCGGCATTACAGAATGGCCAACCCCCAAGACAGTTAAACAAGTTCAAGCCTTCTTAGGGTTCTGCAACTTTTATCGAAGATTTATTAAGGACTTTTCCCATATTGCGCGACCACTGTTCGAACTCACTAAGAAGGACTTCCCCTTTGTATGGGGATCAGCAGCAAACATGGCCTTCCGCACCCTTATTACCACCTTTACCACAGCACCAGTGTTGGCGTTACCAGATCACAGCAAACCATTCTGCCTTATCACAGATGCCAGTGACTTTGCCACAGGAGCAATTTTGGAACAACCAGACGCATTGAACAGATGGCACCCTATTGCATATCACTCCAAGTCCTTACAACCCGCTGAAAGAAACTACGTGATACACGACAAAGAACTCCTCGCTATCATTCGAGCCTTGGAAATATTCTGCCACTACCTAGAAGGCAGAGAAGACACATTGGAAATCTGGTCAGACCATGGCAACCTAGTTTATTTCACCACAAAGCAACGCCTTACTCGACGACAAGTGTGCTGGGCTCTCTTTTTGTCACGCTTCAAATTTACAATCATCCACAAACCAGGTACTCAAAACAAGGCTGATGCGCTGTCCAGGTGTACAGATCTTAAAGAGGGGATAGCACCCGAAGAAAATGATCGTGTGCTCCTCAGTGACAAGTTTTTTGCGATACGCGCAACTCGCCCTGCAGGAATCAAAGGAGATGGAAACACAGTATTACGCAAGCAAATTAAAGCAGCCCAAGAATACGACAAAGAAGTTAGCCAAGCATTAGAAGTAATCTTAAAGAATGGCCCAAGATCCCTCACAAAAGGCCTAGAAGATTGGAACTTAGAAGATGGAATCATCTTATACAAAGGGACTGGTTTATATCTCAAAAGATGAGGAACTACGAAGAAGTATTGTCAAGTTACACCATGAACATATCGCCTCAGGACATCCAGGAAGATGGAAAACCTATGAACTAGTATCAAGAGAATTCTGGTGGCCAGGAATGTCCACCTTTGTCAAGAGCTATATAGACGGATGCGCTACATGTCAAGCTACAAAAATAAAGCCAAGAAACCAAGTACCTCTACAACCAAATCAAGTCCCCGCAGATATTTGGGGAATAATCACCATGGACTTTCATCACAGACCTCCCACTTCCCAAGGATACAACTCACTATTTGTTGTGGTCGATCGCCTCAGCAAGGCCATAATTATCGCGCCATGTACCAAGACCATCACAGCTGAAGAAACATCCAAGTTATACATAGACCAAGTTTGGAGACGCACAGGCCTACCAAGACAAGTCATATCAGATAGAGGTCCCACAGTTTGCGTCAAAAGTCATGCAAGAAATTTGGGGAAAACTAGGAGTCAAGTCCACAATGTCTACCACATTTCATCCTCAAACAGATGGAGAAACAGAAAGAGTCAATCAAGAATTAGAGCAATACCTCCGCGTCTTTTGCAACTTTCAAGTCGACAATTGGGTAGAGCTAATACCCTTCATGGAATTTGCGCACAATGCAAGACAGCACAGTGCTACAGGAAGATCACCATTTGAAATCTGGTACGGCTTTAAACCAGAGTTCATCCCACCAGTAAACTTCGCCACCAAGATACCCACAGTTGAGGAGCGCCTTCGAGCCTTGGAACAAATCAGATCTGAAGTCACAGCAGCTCTAAAAGTAGCTGCAGAAGTTATGAAGAATACCCACGTATCCACTGCTACCTATGAACCTAAACCAGGAGACCAAGTCTGGTTAGAAGGAACCAACGTCCACACTACCCATCCAAAGGCCAAGTTGGCCCCTAGACGACATGGACCATTCAAAGTATTATCTTGTTGGGGAGTCAATTGTAAACTCCAACTACCAAAGTCATGGCGTATCCACCCAGTCTTCCACAACTCCCTTATCTCTCCCTATAAAGAAACCACAGCCCATGGACCAAACTTCACCAGACCACCCCCAGAAATAGTCCAGGGAGAAGAAGACCATTATGAAGTAGAAACCATCCTCCAGTCCAGACTTTCGCCCAACAAGAAAGGAATACAATACCTAGTCAAGTGGAAAGGGTACCCAAGTTCAGAAAACTCCTGGTTGCCAGCGTCACAAATGAAGCATGCAAACCTACTAGTACAACAGTACCATGCAAACAACCCAAGAGCCCCTCAACCAAGTAACCTTAGGATGCTGTCGGCGCAGCAAGACCTTAAAGAGGGGATACTGTCATGAACCGTCAAGCTTAGGTTATGACTCAAGAGTTCAGGCCGGTCCGGACCAGTCCGGTATTATGTAATCAACTTCCTAATTAGGAAATCTAAGGTCGGAGTTTGAAATTATACTCCGAGGGTCACGTGATCTGTCACGTGACTAGTTCCTTGTAGAAGGTTCTACAACCTTCTACAGACTTCTACCAGTTTCCACAGAAGAACTGCGGAAAAGGTCACCAGGTCTCAGAGAGACTATTGCCATTGGATGGTATTTATAGAGCTTCCACAAGCTTCCAGGACATTCCCAGAGAGACTATTGCCATTGGATGGTATTTATAAAGCTTCTACGAGTTTCCAGAGTATTCCATTATGTAAACACCATGTAGCCAGGTATATAAGCTAGCGCAATACAATGGACAGTCCCTCAGACTGTCCACTTGTGAACTCCCACTTGCAAGGTCATAGTCTACTGCATTGCTCCCTCTCTCCAGTTTGCTCTGCCTTCTTGTCCCCTTTGCTTGTGTTTAAAGCCATCCTCTCTGCTCTCTTCATCGTCATCTTCCTTGTCCCTCATATCCCTCGTCTACTCCCTAAGTGCCCCAAGTACTGTTGACTTACTTGATAGTAAGTCATCACATGTTCAAACCAAGATTCATGTGGTGCTACGTGACGATATACAAAGAAGTGCTACCAGTAGTAATCCAATCAGTGAATCCATGTATCCAATGACAACCAATCATTGGTGCCACCATCATAACACCCCTGTCAACAAAGGACAAAGAGCAAATTATGGAACAACTGGTCAACCAGTGCACCATCTGGACTACAGCCACTGAAATGGCAATTCAAGCCAAACAATATACCAAGGCTGCTGTAATCCCACCACAGTACAAAAAATTCACAAAGGTGTTCAGCGAAGAAGAGTTGCGATGCTTTCCCCCAAAACGAGTATGGGATCACTCCATTGAGCTTAAACCTAATGCTTCAGCAGCATTAGACTGTAAAGTATATCCCCTTACATGCTAGGAGGACAAGGCCCTTCAGACATTCCTAGAAGAGGAGCTCAAAAAAGGGTATATCCAACCATTGAAATCACCATATGCATCTCCCTTTTTCTTTATAAAAAAGAAGGATGGCAAACTTCAACCCGTCCAGGACTACAGAAAGCTCAATGACTTCACTGTGTGTAACCAATACCCACTACCTCTTATATCTGACCTCATCACCAATTTGAGCAATGCAGACATTTATACAAAACTGGATGTACACTGGGGATACAATAACATCTGAATAAAGGAAGGTAATGAAGATAAGGCCACTTTCAAAACACGCTATGGCCTCTTCGAACCAACAGTCATGTACTTTGGCCTGACCAACTCACTGGCCACCTTTCAAACAATGATGAATTTCATCTTTCGTGACACCATTCTAAAGCATGAACCCCTAGGTACAACCATTCACATCTATATGGACAACATCGGCATTGCCTCTTAAACGGGCCTTGCAGGCCACATCATAGCCATCCAAGATGTCCTGCAAATTGCACTTGACCATGACCTCTACTTCAAGCCCAAAAGTGCCTCTTTCACGCCTCCTCAATGGATTACCTGGGGGTAATCCTTGAAAAGGGGGTAACATGTATGGACCCTGCAAAAATCACAGGCATTCATGATTGGCCAACCCCTAAAACTGTTAAGGATGTTTGCTCTTTTCTTGTTTTTGCAATTTTTATCGCACTTTTATTAAGGTATTTGCACACCATGCATGCCCCTTAAATGTGCTCACAAGAAAGAATGAAGAATGGAAGTGGGGACCAACTCAACAACAGGTGTTTGACACACTCAAAGCCCATGTAACACAGGAACTGATATTGGGACACCTGGTACTGACTGACCAATTTGAACTTGAAGTAAATGCATCTGGGTATGCAATTGGCGGAGTCCTCTTGCAGAAGAAGGAGGATAACAAGAAACACCCAATCAGATACTTTTTGAAAACTTTGGACCCAGCCCAACGCAACTACCATGTCTACAACCTTGAATTATTGGCCATAGTAGAAGTGCTCAAACATTGGAAACCCCTACTAGTGGGATCTCTGCACAACATCATTGTCCACTCCAACCATGCAAATCTACTCTATTGGTGGAGTCCCCAGAATATCAACTGACAGATAGCAAGGGAAGTAGTTGAGTTATCCAAATTGTTATGATCCAGACACTTCAGTCCTTTTCACATGTATGTTGTCCTTACCACTACTTTGGTTCATTCTTTTCCTCTTCCCCATTTGTGCATATCTTTGTTCTGGATGTGGTCTGCTCCATTTTGACTTGTGCTTCTGATAAAGAAAACCCTGATAACAACGTTTACATGTGTCTGTCTTTGTATGCTCATCTTTGGGACTTGAGCACTATATATACTTGTACTTTACACTGTAGGAAGCCAGACTTGGCTTTGTTTGCAATCTAGCAATCTTGCCTTTGTATCTTTGGTGTGAACCATCCCCCTCTCATCTTGTGAACCATCTCCCTCAACTCTAATTGAGTCTACCCTCCTTCGAAGTCTTTGCAGTTGTACTATAACAATGCCACACCTGTTTGACTTAGTTTGCCACCAAGATTAGGCATAGAGAAGTGTCTTACACTTCGGACTAGGTGTCCTGCCATTAAGTCAGTTGTGCACATTGTGCATACCACTCTCTAGACACTACCAGAGTTGTAGCATCATAGACAATAGACATCTTTGCTCATCTTTTAGTGTGTGTCTTTGTAGACACCTTGAACCCTTGAACCACTTCTTGCACAACACCCCTGCTAGGGTGTAACATGAATACCCAATCAAAATAAAGCACATTGCAGGATGAGCCAATGGGCGTGCTGATGCATTGTTAAGATGAAGTGACTATGATATGGGCAACAATGACAACCAGAATGTAGTGATCCTCCTGGACCACATGTTCTTATGAACCACCAATGCAACTACCATAGAAGCTGTGGAACCCACTGGTCCAAGATTCCCTCAAGACAAAGCCCAAATACAACATTGAATCAACATGCACCAGCTGATGAAGGTCAATGGTGTGTGGTACAAAGAAGGACAACAAGTAATAACCAGGGGAGTACACAAAAAAATGAGAAGTGATCAAAGCTCACTACACACCCCCAGTTTATGGACACCCAGGAATGACAAAGACTGAAATGCTGGTGGCAAGATGATACTTTTGGCCAGGAATGACAAAAGACATTGTGGAATATGTTAGAGGCTGCGCTGAATGTCAACAAAATAAAGCCAATACATGACCCACTTGCATGCCTCTACAGCCCATATTCCTAAAGGCAGATGCCAAACCTGTTATGATTCGGACGCTTCAGTCACTTTCACATGTATGTCTTCCTTACCACTACTTTGGTTCGTTTCCTCCCCCTTCCCCATTTGTGCATACCTTTGTTCTGGATGTGGCCTGCTCCATTTCGCCTTGTGCTTCTGATAAAGAAAACCTTGATAACTATGTTTACATGTGTCTACACTTATATGCTCATCTTTGAGACTTGAGCAGTATATATACTTGTACTTTACACTGTAGAAAGCCAGACTTGGCTTCATTTGCAATCTAGCAACCTAGCCTTCGTATCTTTGGTGTGAGCTGCCTCTCTCTTATCTTGTGAACCATCTCTCTCAACTCTAATCGAGTCAACCCTCCTTTGAAGTCTTTGCAGTTGTACTATAACAACGCCACACCTGTTTGACTTAGTTCGCCACCAAGATTAGGCGTAGAGAAGTGTCTCACACTTCAGACTAGGTGTCCTACCACTAAGTTAGTTGTGCACCTTGTGCACAACACTGTCTAGACACTATTAGAGTCGTAGCATCATAGACAATAGATGTCTTTGCTCATCTATTAGTGTGTGTCTTTATAGACACTCTGAACCTTTAAACCACCTTTTTTTTTTTTTTTTTTTTTTTTTTGGAACCATTATTATTCTGGGGCAGTAGACGAGTACAAGGCCAGTCGAGTACGCAACTAAGGACTCATTGAGGGGTAAGTAATGTAAGTGGAGGTCACACCAAAGTAAGAGCTTGTAGGTAATGAGAAGAACCCCCTGTCACAGGAGGAAACGTAAAGACAGTCATTAGGTAGTCACACAACCGTAAACAGATGGCGTAAACAGATGTGGATATCGTAAAGTTCCATGTCAGAGATAAAGAAAATTTACCCCCAATTTGTGGGCGGGCCGCGCTAAGCGGGGTCAGCCATCTTGAGGACGCGCAGTCAACCAGGATCGAACGGGACCAGGCCCGTCTCCGGCTTTGAGGCAGCACCGGAAATCTGGAGGAATATAAGCAACCATCGGGCATCATCAGAGTCTCCGAAGAGGTTCTTCAGCAGGATGTTGCAGATGTGGATATGCCAGTTGTCGATGAGTCGATGCTGTGCTCTGCGGACTCGGGGACAATGGTGAATGAGGTGGGGTATGGATCGGAACTGAGCTCCACAAGGACATGAGGAGTGTTCGGGGGAAAGATCAGGTCGATGGCGGATGGTATATTCCGACGTAAAAGAATGTTGCACTGCGAGTTGGAACGCCGTGCACAGGGTCTTGCGTGTAATGTCTGGGAGAGATGGTGGTTTAAAATGAGTGATGGGGGCTGGATCATCCCCGGGTCGTTTAGGACGGGATTTGATAGGGATGGCGGCGGTAAAGAGGGGGTGGTTACGGCCATCGGGTGGGTTCTGGATGCCATAGTCGTAAGCGGAAAAGTCTTGGCCGGATTTTAATCTCCGGCTCTGAATCCATCGCCTAGACCATGTCTGGTATGCATGTTGTCTGGCCCTCGCCTTAAAGAAGGCGGCGGACTGAACCTTTTGCAAGGTGGCCAGAGGTGCGGTTGCACAGATACCTGCGGCTGCCAGCCAGGACAACTGGGACTGCGTGCGTTCCTTCTTCAATGGAGACCACACCACGTGAACTGTGGTGTCCCTGGGCAACGAAAAGAAAGATGTAAGTGAGTGATGAAAACGTAAGAGGTCTTGTTGGCTTTTGGACCCCTTGAAGTTCTGTATGCGTAATATGGCACTCATGTCCACGCATAGTAGGTAAATGTCTGTGGGTGCGACCCCCGATGAGTAAGTGGTGGAGATGTACTCAGCTGCTTTGCTAAGAGCGAACAGCGAGACGTCCCCTGGCGTCACCTCGGCCCCCATGCACCACTGTCAAACAATCTGCCTCTCCCCGTTCGTTACACAGGCTGCCGCACCGCCCACCTGTTTGTTGTCTGCCCGGCCCTTGTTGGAGACCGTGCTGGCAAGGTAGATTGCTACCGTACTAGAGTCGGGGATTCCCTTGTACAGGTCATCCACCCACTTTTTCTGAGATTGGGGTCTATCCATCCCCATCACACGCACGTAAGCCCTCCAGTTGGGAACCTCCCAGGGGGCAATGGCGGTGACGTCAGTTCGAGGACATGCAGGGTCAACTTAAGCTCCGAGAGCCTCCAAGGCAGTGGGGCACTGTTTGGACCCTCCAGGCCGGGTCGCACGTGCACTGACTTGTACTGAGCTGCCAGGGTTACCAGCGTCCAGGCTGTTCTGGACCGGTCCACACCAGTCATTGCCAAGGTGGCGCAGGAGCTGGGAGGTCCGGGGAACACGGGTCAGTCTGTAGGCGGAAGTCTCTGTCAATTTCTCAAGGTATAAGTCCGCAGGAAGAATGCGGAGGAGTTCATGAAGGGGTTCGCAAGGTGCGGTGCAGAATGCCCCAGCACACACACGTACCCCTTCGTTGAATACCATCTGTACCTTGTTAACGAGTGATTTGCGGTTGGTGGCATTGGCCCATAGTTGACAGCCGTACGAGAGCACGGGAAGGCAGACGGCATTGAATACCAGTCACCAACTCGCTGTTGAAATCCCTCGTACGGAGTTGCCGAGCATCTGAAGAGCTTTTAGTGATCCACGTGCACGGTTGCACATGGTGGTAATGTGGAAGGTCCAGTCGAACATCCCTTCTTGACCTCTTACCACCACCATCTCCCTTGTGGGCTCTGGTGCTCTGGCTGAGGTTTGCTTGGGGCCCTGGGGTCGTCGCTGATAATGGCGACGGGGCTCCCTCTCCAATCTCTTCTCTACCATCAGGTCCTCTCTGTCATCGATGATACTCGCTGCGTCGTCTTTACTCCAGCGGGAGAATGGGCTCAAGACAGACAGAAAACAGCCCTAGCAGCTACGCCAATAAACTTTGGTACATGGGCAGCCTTCAAGGTCGCCTTCAAAAAACACTTCATCCCAGAACACACCAAATTGGAGGCCACTAACGCCATGTATAATTCAAGAATGGGAAATAGGCCCTTTGACGAATGGTACCAGGAATGGTCCACTCATGCCACTAGATCTGAGGCAAATGAAGAAACCAAGATGTTCGCCTTCAGAAAGGCGATTCCGCACGCATTACACCAGAAGATAGTTGGCCTTTCTCCCCAGCCTACAACGTTGGAGACGTTGGTCGAGAAAGCAAGGGACTTCGACAGAACTTGGCGCCTTTTCAATAACCCTGCCTTCACACAAGGAGGAAGAAATAGACAGGCGCAAGGACCCAGGAATAGGGCAGCCTACATAGAAGAAGAAGACACTCAAGTTAACGCCACTATAACTGACCCTCAACCAAGAGGGAAATTGTCCAAAGAAGAAAAGGACAAGCGCTTCAAAGAAAAGCTTTGCTTTTTCTGTGGAAAGCCTAACCACATCGCTAAAGATTGCCGGACTAAGAAGCGGCAATTCCAAGGAGGAAATAGACAAGGAAATCAGCATCCTAGATCAGACTTCAAAACACGCGCAGCCATGACTCAGGAAGAATCTTATGAAGACGCACCAGAAGAGCACCCAGCACAGATAGCTTCACTATATCACAGTCCTCCACCACGGTTCTCTATCCCTCGCCCACACTCTGCACCAGTTCAAGAGGATTTTTGAAGTGTCCTACTGCAGCACTGTCAGTTAGGACTTTACGGTTATCCAACTCCAGTTTTATGAATAGGTATTCTCTACTAGAGACGCTCGACTCTGAGCCTGTACCTGGTGATACTATACGAAATAGACTGATCACCTTCTATTACACTCAGAGTGACTCTAGTTGGCAAGAAAACTGGTAAAGAAATCAGTGCACGCGCCCTGTTAGATAGTGGCGCAGAAGGCATCATCATAGACCAAGACTTCGCAACCAAGAATGGACTTACACTTCGAACTCTAGTCAACCCACTTCCAGTCAAGAATGTGGATGGAACACCCAATAAGAGGGGATCAGTTCGACACACTACTATTCAACATATTAGAATCAAGTCTCAAGGAGATTACCACGAAAGAGAGCGCAGAACTCTACGTCACTACCCTAGGGGATCATGACATTATATTCGGCACAGATTGGCTCCATGCGCACAACCCAGAAGTAGACTGGGCTCTTCCCCAGTTAGCCTTTACCAGGTGCCCACCAACATGTATGTTGACCAAGAAACCACTGGTTATCACCTCCAAGAAAGCACAGACACGTGCTACCACAATAAACGCCATATTAGCAAAAGAAGACCCAGAACAGGAAGAGAAACACTTTTTCAGAGGACGCCATTGACTCCTTCCTACACATTCACAGTTTTCTCAAGTATGACCACTTAGCCATTCGCGCAAAGACAACCACCAGTACAGAAATAGCAGCCAGAACGGCGCCTAAGGCCTCCATGGACCACATCCCAACACAGTTCAAGAAGTACTCCAAAGTCTTTAGTGAGGAAGCCTCACAACGTCTACCACAACACCAGCCTTGGGACCACGCCATCGACTTAAAACCAGGCTCAGCAATGAAGAATTGCTCCATTTATCGACTTACGCCAAAAGAATCAGACGCCTTAAAAGAATACATCACAGAACATTTGCGGCGAGGATATATCCGCCCTTCAAAGTCACCTATAGCCAGCCCTTTCTTCTTTGTGGATAAGAAAGATGGAAAACTTCGCCCTGTACAAGATTATAGAGGCCTCAATGACATTACTATCAAGAATGCGGCACCATTACCACTAATCCCAGAACTTATAGACAAGTTACGCGGTGCCAGATATTTTACCAAGTTGGACATCAGATGGGGATACAACAACATACGAATTCGCGAAGGAGATGAGTACAAAGCTGCCTTCAAGACACCCCTTGGTCTATTTGAACCCACAGTCATGACTTTTGGTCTCTGCAATGCCCCTGCCACCTTCCAGACGTTCATGAACAACATATTTGAAGACATGGATAGATGAAGGTCATGTAGTGGTCTATCTAGACGATATTTTGATCTTTGCAGAGGACCTAACCTTGTTAACCAAACTGACTGGACATGGTCCTGTCAAAACTGGACAAGTTTGACCTATACCTCAAGCCAGAAAAATGTTCATTCGCGCAAACAACAATTGAATACCTGGGGATTATCATCTCAGAAGGCCAAATAGCTATGGATCCGGCCAAAATAGCCGGCATTACAGGATGGCCACCCCCCAAGACAGTTAAACAGGTCCAAGCCTTCTTGGGGTTCTGCAATTTTTATCGAAGATTTATCAAGGATTTTTC
This sequence comes from Lactarius psammicola, assembly GCA_025769895.1. Taxonomy (NCBI): domain Eukaryota; kingdom Fungi; phylum Basidiomycota; class Agaricomycetes; order Russulales; family Russulaceae; genus Lactarius; species Lactarius psammicola. The sequence continues at coordinate 19,770 of WTXK01000198.1, forward strand.
CCATATTGCGCGACCACTTTTTCGAACTCACCAAGAAAGACTTCCCCTTTGTTTGGGGAACAGCAGCAAACATAGCTTTCCGCACCCTTGTCACCGCCTTTACCACAGCACCAGTGTTGGCATTACCAGATCACAGCAAGCCATTTCGCCTAATTACAGACGCCAGTGACTTTGCTACAGGAGCCATTTTAGAACAACCAGATGCGTTAAACAGATGGCATCCTATTGCATATCACTCCAAGTCCTTACAACCTGCAGAACGGAACTACGAAATACATGACAAAGAACTTCTGGCTATCATTCGAGCCTTGGAAATATTCCGCCACTACTTGGAAGGAAGAGAAGACACATTGGAAATTTGGTCAGACCATGGCAACCTGGTTTATTTCGCCACAAAACAACGCCTTACTCGACGACAAGCACGTTGGGCTCTCTTTTTATCACGCTTCAAGTTTACAATTATCCACAAACCAGGCACTCAAAACAAAGCAGATGCGCTGTCCAGGCGAACAGATCATAAAGAGGGGATAGCACCTGAAGATAATGATCGCGTGCTCCTCAGTGACAAGTTTTTTGCAATACGTGCAGCTCGCCCTACGGGAATCAAAGTAGATGGAAACACAGAACTACGCCAGCAAATTAAAGCAGCCCAAGAATATGACAAAGAAGTCAGTCAAGCATTAGAAGTTATCTTAAAGAATGGCCCAAGGTCCCTCACAAAAGGCCTAGAAGATTGGAACTTAGAAGATGGAATCATCCTATACAAGGGATTGGTCTATATCCCAAAGAATGAGGAACTACGAAGAAGTATTGTCAAGTTACACCATGAACATATTGCTTCAGGACATCCAGGAAGATGGAAAACCTATGAACTAGTGTCAAGAGATTTTTGGTGGCCAGGAATGTCCACCTTTGTCAAAAACTATGTAGACGGATGCGCTACATGTCAAGCTACAAAAATAAAGCCAAGAAACCAAGTACCCTTGCAACCAAATCAAGTTCCCGAAGATATCTGGGGAATAATCACCATGGACTTCATCACAGACCTCCCCACTTCCCAAGGATACGACTCACTATTTGTTGTGGTCGACCGCCTCAGCAAGGCCATAATTATCGCACCATGTAACAAGACCATCACAGCAGAAGAAACATCCAAGTTATACATAGACCAAGTTTGGAGACGTACAGGCCTACCAAGACAAGTCATATCAGATAGAGGCCCACAGTTTGCGTCAAAAGTCATGCAAGAAATTTGGGGAAAACTAGGAGTCAAGTCCACAATGTCTACCGCTTTTCATCCTCAAACAGATGGAGAAACAGAAAGAGTCAATCAAGAATTAGAGCAATACCTTCGCGTCTTTTGCAACTTTCAAGTCGACAATTGGGTAGAGCTAATACCCTTCATGGAATTTGCGCACAATGCAAGACAGCATAGTGCTACAGGAAGATCACCATTTGAAATCTGGTACGGCTTTAAACCAGAGTTCATCCCACCAGTAAACTTCGCCACCAAGATACCCACAGTTGAAGAGCGCCTTCGAGCCTTGGAACAAATCAGATCTGAAGTCACAGCAGCTCTAAAAGTAGCTGCAGAAGTTATGAAGAATACCCGCGTATCCACTGCTACCTATGAACCTAAACCAGGAGACCAAGTCTGGTTAGAAGGAACCAACGTCCACACTACCCATCCAAAGGCCAAGTTGGCCCCTAGACGACATGGACCATTCAAAGTATTATCTGTTGGGGAGTCAATTGTAAACTCCAACTACCAAAGTCATGGCGTATCCACCCAGTCTTCCACAACTCCCTTATCTCTCCCTATAAAGAAACCACAGCCCATGGGCCCAACTTCACCAGACCACCCCCAGAAATAGTCCAGGGAGAAGAAGACCATTATGAAGTAGAAACCATCCTCCAGTCCAGACTTTCGCCCAACAAGAAAGGAATACAATACCTAGTCAAGTGGAAAGGGTACCCAAGTTCAGAAAACTCCTGGTTACCAGCGTCACAAATGAAGCATGCAAACCTACTAGTACAAGAGTACCATGCAAACAACCCAAGAGCCCCTCAACCAAGTAACCTTAGGATGCTGTCGGCGCAGCAAGACCTTAAAGAGGGGATACTGTCATGAACCGTCAAGCTTAGGTTATGACTCAAGAGTTCAGGCCGGTCCGGACCGGTCCGGTATTATGTAATCAACTTCCTAATTAGGAAATCCGAGGTCGGAGTTTGAAATTATACTCCGGAGGTCACGTGATCTGTCACGTGACTAGTTCCTTGTAGAAGGTTCTACCACCTTCTACAGAGTTCTACCAGTTTCCACAGAAGAACTGCGGAAAAGGTCACCAGGTCTCAGAGAGACTAATGCCATTGGATGGTATTTATAGAGCTTCCACAGGCTTCCAGGACATTCCCAGAGAGACTATTGCTATTGGACGGTATTTATATATCTTCTACGAGTTTCCAGAGTATTCCATTATGTAAACACCATGTAGCCAGGTATATAAGCTAGCGCAATACAACGGACAGTCCCTCAGACTGTCCACTTGTGAACTCCCACTTGCAAGGTCATAGTCTACTGCATTGCTCCCTCTTCCCACTCTGCTCTGCCTTCTTGTCCCCTTGCTCGTGTTTAAAGCTATCCTCTCTGCCCTCTTCATCGTCATCTTCCTTGTCCCTCATATCCCTCGTCTTCTTCCTAAGTGCCCCAAGTATCGTTGACTTACTAGACAGTAAGTCATCACACATGGGTCATCGCAGAACGTATCATAGAAAGCAGCAATCAATGTATAGTAAAGGCGCAATGCCTATCAGTCACGAAGGGGATCACAAGGGACGTCAGGTGTGAAAGGAAGTCAAGGATAAAGAAGCGAGGCTGTCCATGAAGGCAGACATGTGAGGGGTCTGGGTGTAGGATGACGTTGAGGGGAATGATAACAAAGATAACAAAGATAAAGCTGTCCATGACGTACGAGGTGTGCGGGAGTCGAGACAGGTCGTGTGAAACAGGGGAAAGAGTCGCAAAGATGAGAATCCATGGATAGAGGGATGCATGGCGTCAACTTCAGGGAAAATAAGTAGAAGTCCCCTTAGCAGTGCGTTGCAAGGCAAGAAATCGTAACATTACCCCCCCATCTGACCCATGCTAGCCCCTAGCATGGCAGACCATCAGTCAACGCGATCGACTGGGACAGGGGGACCGGACTTCTTCCAGGCGGCGCGCAGGTACTTCTCCTCCTCCTCAGTGGGTTCTTCACACAACCAACGTCCATCCCAAGTAATCCAGGTGAAAACGTACTCATCCTGGGCACCATAGCCCCATATCTTTCGATATGGCTTCTTCTGATCTTCAATCCGAGGCAGCGATGCCCATGGATCGTCATTATCAGATGGGGTGTTACAGATAGAGGGGGCTTTGGTGGGGACGACCGCTTGTGGATCTAAATGGCGATGTTTGCGGTGATCGCTGGCGGTGATGAGAGTGTCGATGGCGGTGGTAATGAAGAGAGATAGGATGGCGGATTCAAGTTCGAGGATGTCAAGAGGAGACATGACAGATGTGGGAGTGGATGAGGATGATGAAGGCGATGACGAGTAGTCTAAGCTAAAGACGACATCTCTTTTGTGCTCAAAGAGCTTCCTCTGGTCTGTGGGTCGTACTTTCGTCCAGTAGCAAGGAGGGATCATTGTGATGAGTGAATGAGTGGAAAGTCCTTTATCCAAAAGGTAGAGAGCAAAGTTAGCGATGGTGGAGATGATGGGAGTGGATATGATAGAGGTTGAGGCCATAATGTGTGTCATCGACTGGTAGTTCTTATATCTTTCGTCCAGCCCCTTCGGCAGTAGGATGTTGCCGATAGAAGTCAGCGATAAGGTCAGCTGAGTGTCGCACATTTTCCAGGGGTTCCCACGAACTGTCACTCATGGGAAAACCTTTCCACTGGACTAGGAATTGAAGTTTGCGCCCTCGGCCATACAACCTTGATTGTAGGATGCGCTCTACTTCGAACTCTTCTTCTCCTTCGATAAGGTCAGGTGGTGGCCGCGTGAAGTTTTCCCCATGCAGCTCCGTCTCCTTATATGGCGTCAGGAGGTTAGCATGAAACACGGGGTGGATCTTCCAGGTCTTCGGTAACTCCAACTCGTATGATACATCCGATAAGACCTTCTTGATTTGGAAAGGGCCATACCGTTTAGGTGCTAATTTTGCGGTGGGGTAAAAGGTTCGAAGGTTCATTCCTTCCAGCCACACCTGAGCTCCTTCTTGATAGGGGATAAAGTGGGTCTTTTTTTGGCCTGCCATCAGTTGTTGCGCATGTTTGATGCAGTCCTGCGCATGTTGCCGTCTGATGACCATTTCTTCTAGTCGTTGGTCTACGGATGGGGACGTCGTGGGTTTTGGGGTCCACGTCGTTCGCGGTTCCCAGCCCATGATGAGGGAAAATGGAGAGTGCTTTGTAGTCACGTTCGGCCATGAGTTATGAGCAAATTGTGCCACTGGTAATGCTTCTGCCCAGTTGTCTTGTTGTACGTTGCTCCAATGGCGAAGGTATTGTTCGAGCCATTGGTTTGTCCGTTCCGACTGGCCATCCGTTTGAGGGTGATAAGCAGATGAGATGTTTTGGCGAATCCCCAATGTTGCGCACAGTCCTTTCATAAAAGCTGACGTAAACCGGGGATCTCGGTCCGTGATGAGTTTGCGCGGGATACCGTAATGAGGATAAACATGTTGAAGGTATAGTTGCGCTACTCCTTCGGCCGATATCGACTCATTGCATGGTATGAAGATTGCTGCCTTTGAGCAATCATGGTCGGTAATGGTAAGAATGGAGTCGTAACCCTTGGATGGAGGCAGCTTTGTGATAAAGTCCATGGAAACGACTTCAAATGGTTCCGCATCTGGGTCTGTGGTTATGGGAAATAACCGCGGCTTTTGTCGATGGGGATTTATTTTGTTGGCTTGACACGTCGCGCATCCTTTGACGTACTCCTCTACATCTTTCCGCATGTTGGGCCACCAGTAATCTCGCCGTAATAGTTCATAAGTGTTGGCAATTCCCGGATGTCCCATGCTAGGAGTGTCGTGGAAAAAGGTGATTACCCCCTGCTTAAGATCGTTGTCCCCGACAACGACAAGGGCCTCTCCTTTCCACCATAAGCCCCTCAATTTCTTCAAATTGTACGGCTCTACCCATCGCAGAACGTCTTTCTCATCGAGGTTTTGTGAGATTTGAGTCCAGATGTCCATATTGTGCATAGACACCTCAACTGCGCGGGCGAACCGGTCAGCGGGAAGGACAATAACGTCGTTGTTGTCTCCTTCTCCTGTTCCATGGTCAGGCCTTCGGGATAAGGCGTCAGCACGACTGTTGCGGCATCCTGGGATATGCTTTAAAATAAAATCATATTCCGATAATTCCAGGAATTCGCGCGCAACTCGTCTACTGATCTTCCTCGGCTCTTTCCAGTATTGGAGATTGGCGTGGTCGGTGTGAATGATGATTTCGTGAGGGGATCCCACCAAGTACGTTCTCCAAGCCCGTAACGCTTTTACTATTGCCAGCAGTTCTCGGTCATAGATGTCATAATTGCGCTCCGCCTGGCTTAGTGATTCAGAGTGAAATGCTACTGGGTGCAGTTTTTTGTCTGGGCCTATTTGATTCAGTACAGCCCCTATCGCGACATTTGATGCATCTACTTCTAGCTCGAACGGCTTCTCCAGGTCGGGAAAAAGAAGTACCGGTTCATCTCCGATACATCGCTTGATGGCATCAAATGCATCTTGCTGCTTTTGTCCCCATTGCCATCCCGTTTCCTTTTTTGTTAGATCATGAAGTGGCCACGCTTTTGCGGAGAATCCTCGGATGAATCTTCGGTAGAAGTTACAAAAGCCTAGAAAGGCTCGTACTTCTTTGAGGTTCTTCGGTGGTTGCCATTCTTGAATGCCTTGGACTTTGACCGGATCCATCCGAATGGTTCCATGTCCGATTATAAGTCCCAGGTACTCTACTTGGCGTACCTCAAACACGCACTTCTCCGGTTTGACATAGAGGTCCTGCTCTTCACAGATCCTCAATACTTCATGTAGTACGGCCCGATGATGTGGCAAGTCGTTGGCAGTCGCAATTAGAATGTCGTCCATGTAGACGATTACTTCTCCCATTAGAGTCAGAGTTCGGAAGAGGTCATCCATCATTGCTTGGAATGTTGACGGCGAATTGGTGAGTCCAAAGTACATTACCAAGGGCTCGAAAAGTCCTTGATTGGTCTTAAACGCCGCCTTCCATTTGTTGCCCTTTTTGATACGAACGTTGTTGTATCCCCAACAAATATCCAGTTTGGAATATAAACGCGCTCCCCGTATTCGATCAATGAGTTCCGGGATCAACGGAAGGGGGTATTGGTTTCGTACAGTGACTTCATTGAGGCGTCGATAGTCTTGGACTGGTCGTAACTTCCCATCTTTCTTCTTTATGAAGAAGAAGGAGGATGTGTAGGGCGATTTTGACGCTTGAATATACCCTTTTTCCAGTTGTTCGGCAAGGAAAGCGGTGAGCGCTACTCCTTCGTCTTGTGTTAACGGATAAACTTTACAATCTAGTGTAGCTGGGGCGTTTGGCAATAAATCGATAGCATGGTCCCATGCTCACACTGGGGGAAAACGATTAGAGGCTTCTTCCGAGAATACTTTAGCATGTCGTCGGTATTCTTCGGGTATCATGTCCTCAAACATGCGTTGGGGTTTTTTCATTGCTTCTCGTTGTGCCAATTCTGATGCCGTAGTGGTTTTTCGTAGCCACGCGATATGAGGCTCTTGTTCCTCATCCATCAACTGTTCCCATGCCTCCTCGTCAAGTTCGTACGTCTCCAACGCCCGAATGGAAGCTTCCATGGGCGTGGCTTCGTCTGACAAGTGCAGGCTAGTGATGACGACTGGTTGCCACTCCTCGTCAAGTGTAGCATCCCCCCATCTAATTTTGGGTTCGAACGCTGTGAACCATGGGTATCCCAAGATTACTTCGTCTTTTCCTAGATTTGTCACTAGGAATCGAAGTGTCTTTTCTTCTTTTCCAGTTCGCACTATAAGGTCGGCGTATTGTGTGATGGCGCCGTCTTGGTTGTGAGTTCCGTCCACATTCCATATCCTGATGGAATTAGCGGCGGTTCGTGTCGAGATTTGGAGTCGTTTGAGTAACGCTGAACAAATAAAATTGTCTGTGGCTCCTGAGTCTATCAGGACTTGTCTTTCGGCCGTCGCGTGTGCAGATTTGAACAAGACGGGGACTCTCATTGATCGATATCTGCTATGGTACACGTTAAGATTGAGTGCTCTCGCCCAGGCCGCCGGGTTCAAGCGTCGGGAAAATCCTCTCTTCCAAACAACTTTTCTACCATCAGATCGCGCACTTCCTGGCTCTGCGCCTTCATCGCTGCGATCTGAGCATCCGCCTGTTCTTCAACCGAAAGTACGCGATTAGACTGTATGGTGACAGAAGAGATGGCGGGAGTTGGTACACTTGAAGTCGTGGAAGTCGATGGGGTGGTTGCGGATAGAGCCGCGCGCGCGCTCTTTTGTGGACAGTTACGCGCGATATGCCCTTTCTCACGGCACCTAAAACATTTGCCATCCTTTTGAAGCTGGAGCTTGTCAGCGTCCGTGATTGTGACATTGGCTCGGGCTCGTCCAACGTCCATGGCATTAGGGTCTCGTGTTTTACTGAGGGCTTGTACCCACTGTTCTCGTGAGTGAGTCCCCCTTTTTCGCGGCTTTCCTCCTTTCCCCAGTCGCTCCTTGAGGACAAGGTACTCAGCCTGCTGTAGCCTTGCGGCGTCTTTCCACTGTTCCCAGTTAATAGGGTGTTGAAATCGTACAGCGTTAATGACTAACGCGTTCGGCAATCCGTCTTGGAACATGTCAAGTGTAATGGGGTCGTCAAGGTTGTATCCTGCCTTCCCGGCAAGGTTCTGGAACTGCGCGATGTACGAATCGATATCCTCTCCCTTCATTGTAAGGCTTGGGAGTGCTTTGCGTGCCTTTAGTTTGTTCAGCAGTGTCGGTGTAGGCCTGGACGAAGCACGTGTGGATCGTGTCCCACAAGTTATTTTCGTTGTGGAGCACCCCATTGTTAATCTGTCCTTCCAGCCACTGTGCCTTGTTCATCGACCCAATCGTCTACCAACGGTCCTCTGATGTAAGAGAGGAACGTCATAGCTCTTTGATAAGGAATGGCTAACTGGTCCACGTTGGGATTCATCCCTCTATACAACGTGAAGGCTCTAAGGAATGATTTGCTTTGCTCCCTATTGCCATCAAATTGCGGGGGTGGATTTCCTCCCAAACCGTCCATGTCCTCCTGGTGCGGGCGCAATCGGAGCAGGGGCAGCGCCACCGCCACCACCACCACCACCACCGCCACCGCCACCACCGCCACCACCTGGAGCTCCTCCTCCAGGTGGCGGACCTCCTCCGGAAGCGGGGACTCCCCCTCCAGGTGGCGGACCCCCTCCGGACGCGGGGACTCCTCCTCTGGATGGTGCCCCTCCTTCCGATGCGGGAACGCCCCCTCCTGTTGCTGTGAGGGTCGTGCTTGCTTGACTTTGTGACATCGTTGTACTAGGGAACGATGATGCTGGCAGGTTGGTAACGGGTACTGGGATGCTCGGGGAGTCTGGTTGGTCTGTGTCAAGTCCTGCTCCTTTTGGCGCAAATGGTCCTACTCCTAGGTCGTTGGGTACAGGTCTGAACGTGTACCACTGTCCTTCAGTTTTGGAATATTCGATGAAGGCCCAAAGTCGTTTATCTTCCAGATAATGGATAGGCTTGTAGGTGTTTTCTTTTGGTTCGAAGATATAGTATCCCGAATACTCTTGACTTTCCCTCCAGACAGCCGATCCTTTGACTTTGTCTGAGAGTTCGTCGCTATGAAGGAGTTCGATGTATTCGGGGCTAAACTTGGTTCTACTTCGGCTGGACGAAGCCACGATGAAAGAGTTCTGACTTAATGTAACGCCACCACAGGGGCGTTAAGTACGACGTGTACTTCGAAGTCAATCTGTCAGGGGTTCTGGTAGAGCGAGTCGGTTAGGACTCAGTCCGGTGATGAATAAGAGTCGATCTAGCTTCGAGAGCTTATCAACCTTAGTCAGAGTAGAACTGGGCTCAGGCACAAAGGCGAGCAGGGGACTTAAGCGCAAAGGCAAGTCGAAGACAGGTTCGCGAGTACTGATGTGGTATTACACAAGAAGTCAGAACTGCTGTACAAGCCAGTCCGACTACGACCTATATACTAGTACAAGGCCCAAAGAGACAACAACAGGGCCACATAGTAAGGTAAACAGATGGCGCCATGAGGAACACATGGGCGCGACAGGTATCGTACGATGTCAGAGATAAGACAAGGATCATGAGTCAACTATCAGTGACACGCGGTGGTCAGAGGACCAGGTGGCAGCCAGTACATGGCGTATAGTATGCAGTCATGGGTCATCGCAGAACGTATCATAGAAGCAGCAATCAATGTATAGTAAAGGCGCAATGCCTATCAGTCACGAAGGGGATCACAAGGGACGTCAGGTGTGAAATGGAAAGTTCAAGGATAAAGAAGCGAGGCTGTCCATGAAGGCAGACATGTGAGGGTCTGGTGTAGGAGGACGTTGGGAATGATAACAAGATAACAAGAAAGCTGATGTACGAGGTGGCGAGTCGACAGTAGTGTAAACGGGAAAGAGCAAAGACAATCCAGGATAGAGGACCATTGGTCAACTCAGGAATGGTTCTTGCCTGCGTCGAAGGCAGAACGTACGGCCAAGGACGGCACAACACTCATTCTGATCATGCCCCTCTTACCTTGTACGATTTCTCTGCGTGTCTGCTAAGGGACTTCTGACCATTTTCCAACGCACGCGTCCCTCTATCCATGGATTCCTGGTCCTTTTGCAACTCTTTCCCCCTGCTTCACGTGGAGCTCATCTCTATCCCCACACGCCCTTGTACTCTATTGAACAGTTCTATCTTTGTTTTCTTTGTCATTGTTCCCCTCGACGTCACCCTACACCCAGACCCCTCACACATCTGCCTTCATGGACAGCCTCGCCTCTTTATCCTTGACTTCCTTCCACATCCTGACGTCCCTTGTGATCCCCCTTCTTGACTGATAGGCATTGCGCCTTTACTATACATTGATTGCTGCTTCTATGATATGTTCTGTGATGAACCCATGACTGACTACTATACGCCATGTATTGGCTGCCACTTGGTCCTCTGACTACCGCGTGTCACTGATAGTTGACCCAGACCCTTGTCTTATCTCTGACGCCATACGATACCTTGTCGCGCCCATGTGTTCCTCATGGCGCCATCTGTTTACCTACTATGTTGCCCTGTTGTTGTCTCTTTGGGGCTTGTACTAGTATATAGGTCGTAGTCGGACTGGCTTGTACAGCAGTTCTGACTTCTTGTGTAATACCACATCAGTACTCTCGAACCTGTTCGACTTGCCCTTGCGCTAAGTCCCTCGCTCGCCTTCGTGCCTGAGCCTCGTATTCTCTAACTAAGGTCGATAAGCTTTCAAAGCTAGATCGACTCTTGTTCATCACCGGACTGAGTCTTAACCGACTCGCTCTACCAGAACCCCTGACAGTTGACTTCGAAGTACACATCGTACTTAACGCCCCTGTGGTGGCATTACACCATCACTATGCCCCCAGGTATGAAGTTCTGCGGACGCCGATGATGAAGACCTCTGTGACTCCTCACCGACACCAACTCTGAACGTCTCTCCAACTACTACGGACGCGTCTTCTGACAGCCTCAGCGAGGTACGTACTGACTGCTCAAATGTCCTTCGTAGACCAGTATCTAATCCTGACGGCTTGAAAATAGCCACTCCTATAGTCATGCCAGTGCTCGTGTATGCGCATGCAGGTGAGGGCAGGATTTTACAGGCATGGAACGGATTTGCGTAGAATGGAGGTAAGCCTGGATTTGGTTGGATCTGTGGCAATGCTGAATCTCTATCCGTGATTTTATTGACTCTCAGGACGACTACGCTAAGTTGAAGGAAGCGTGAGTCCTCGATTATCCCTCTCCTTTCTCGTACATGTCATCAATCCACACGACTAGACCATCAGCAGTTCACGATAACCTAGCGGCTGGTGAGCAAACGAAGGAAATTGAAGATGCAGGCTAGATCCTAGGCCGCGGAATACGACAGACTTACGGACCAGTACAATGAGGAGACATGATAGCCCACATCAAACAAATGTCTCCGGAGTTCGTCGTAGGGGTCGGTGATGCGGCCAAAATCAGTTTGCGAGAGGGGAAAGGTAGGCTGATATTCGAGTGTAAGAGTGAGTAGACTTGGAATCTATTCGCCCGTTCTCGCATAGTACTTCATACACAGATACCTACACTACACTACTTAGCTGACTTAACTGAGTCCGAAAGAACACCGTTGAATGCTACACAACGGATAGCCGATGTACTCAGCAATGCACGGCACTTCGAAACAGGTGGAACTACTGCTAGGTGGGCCAAGTATGGTAATTATGTGTCAGCACTACATCCCTTTTTTTTTATTTTTATATATTTTGACTGTTTTCCGGGTTTCCAGGTTTCGGGTTTCTCAGAACCGGAAAACCCGAAAAAACCCGGAAAACCCCGAAATTTTTTTCGGCAACTTGCTGATGAACTTTTAGATTCTTTTTGCATGTTGACATTTCTAGGCGCTTAAACGCGATTGTATTGTTCTCATGCAAGGATGGACATTAGGCCGGGGGTCTCCCAATCCTCACCTATCCTCATCCTGTCTGCGCTGGCTCTCTCTCTGGATCTGTTGTAAAAAAAAGAATTCCACCAGGATCACTGTCTACGTCGAAGGTAAAGATGCGATCGCACATTGGCAAGGCATTGGACCGCTAGTACGTACTAACATGGATGTAAGGTCCGTGGCGAGCGGCAAATCCAGAACATCCTCCGCCGATGGTTAACGTTGGCTAGGAAGTCGAGTGCATAAGCACCGAATGGGCAGGGCCTGGGTCGAGTAAGGCGGGGTGTGTGACGCGATGCCTCTTGCAGCATGCAGTTCCTAGGGCCAGCTGCGGCAATGGCCGGAAGTAACAGCAAACCACCTCGTAAACCTAGTTCCACAAGGCAAAAGTCAAAGTCTAGATGCCTGTGCTAGGCGCCTCAATGACCTCAACCTTTGCCTGGCACCGCAGATCTCCGCTACTCGTCTTTGCCGCTCTACATCCGGCACGCGTGAAATTGCATGAAAGACGAGGTGCATGACTAGTAGCACTGGACCGGGCGGACGGCGCAACGCCGCGCGTGCGTGCCAACTTGCCACTACACTGTTACAACCCATTACGGACTGTTTTTTTGTTCTGGTTACGGGGAGTGCCGTTTTGCCTCCGAGCGGCCAATCTTTGGTCTGTGGGAATCCACGCAAACATTTACGTTCTTAGGTGCCGTTCTGTGTTCTGGCGTGTAGTTCCAACCACTGAAAATACTATAAATCATACCAGTATCCACCCTACGTTTCATAAGAACGCCTCATCTGACTCTACGAAGGTGGTTCAATGGCACATGAAAGACGTGAAGACCCAAGACATGGTTGTTCCAACGGAGAAACATATCCTGTTTCCGTAGATCCGTCACAGCACCATCCTTCCGAGAACGAACACGTGGAAGGGCCGTCGCAGAGCACGGTGAGCATTAATGCAACGGTGTCCGTCGTCGTCTTGACTGCTCACACGGCTTGTTTGAAGGCTCCGCCCCCTACACACTACTTTAGCTATGCTCCTTGGAATGCCCCACCGCCGCATCCTGGCGTTCAGGAACCGTGCTACGCGGTTCCATGTCCCAAGGATGGTGCCTCGGGCCATGGCGCTTGGCACGAAACGCGTCATACTTTTCCTCCCGTTCCAGCAATGGCAAGTCTGCCCTTCATCGCGACGTTCTTGTCGCTGATTTACGTTGCGTTTTCAGAGTGCTGCGTCCAGGTACCCAGACCAGGGAGAAGGAAACGCCGGTGGAGTCATTCCACACCACTGGTATAACACGAACCCCACAGGTGCAACATGCGTTTACACCCCGCCGCACACTTCTGTGAGTTTCATCGACACCCCGATTCGGTCTCCGGCTGCCTAACATACCAATAGAACTCTCAACCCAATGGCATGGCAGATCTGGGCCCTACGCCGGCAGCGAACGTTCACCCCGCAGCTGGTATGAACGCGCAACCTTATGCGCCTGTTTCCTCGGAATCCCTCAGGTCCCTGGCAAGACGGCTCATCCTCGATCTGGGGACCCGCGTTAGTGCGCTCAACATTGAAGCAAGTAGGACGTGGTGATTTAAAAGTAACCATAACGCTCGAGACGGCGGACATCGTCTGAGATGGTTGGAATACGGTTGGGAACTGAGGCTATGGAGTATTCTGGTGAGACGCTGTCTAGATGAAATGGCATGTGTTCTTTCTTCCAAGGGATCGACAGAATTGCGAGTGAGAGAATGTGCCAAAAAAAACTAATAAGAGTATTACATTGGGGGTAATTACACCTCCCTTCTGTGCTGGAAAAAAAAAGTCTGTACACCTATCGACGTCCAACTATATTTTTTTTGTCAGCGTTTATTTTCTAAACGAGGCAATGTCGGGATTACGGGCCGGGGGCCATAACGGCTGTAACCCGCACACGGTTGGCGGTATGATTGGCAGTGTGCTGTATTCGGTCGGGCAACCACAGTGCCGTCTACCATTGTGGGCTTTCCTCACACACTTAAACAGGGCGCAATATCCCACAACTTAGTTTGTTCATACTCTATGGCGGAGACTCATAAATGCAATTTGCAATTTGCTTTGCCAGTCTATTCGTTGCACAGTTTTCCGACCCGGCACAGTTCCTTCTATCCTTTGTCTTGCCTGTGCCAGCTCTTCCTCCTATAATATACAAGTTCTTGCGCAATACAAAACCAGGTTTTCTCTTCGAAACGAAAGCCAACGCAAAGGCCATCATCACAAGGCCTGTCACTCAGACCCTTTCCGCTTTCTCCCTCAACAGACCTCCTCGATGCGGAGACACTCCCTTTCTGGACCTCAAGTTCTGTGCACGGAGCATGGAAGCTAAGTGTGTATGAAGATCGCGGGTGTGGATACACCAACTGTAGCCCACTCAGGTTGCCAGGCCCTTCTGATAGGCAAGTCCCGTGTATGGGACTCATTTACTGTAAACGATCCGATTCACTTTGCTTTCCCCCCCTCCCCCCTTCCACTAGTATACTAATCGCCCATATCACTGGTTAGATATCATCCTACCTATTTTTTATGTTTTACGTGTCTATGATCTCCAGTATGTGGGACTACGTCTTTGCTGCTACCTGTGTACTATAAATGCGGATTCAAGGAATATATATATTTTGCGGGTCCGCACATGGGATTGAGGAGATTGTGTAAGAATATGGATATGAAGGAGGTCTGACTCGGAAGCAGTATTTTGGGAGGGAATGAGAGTGGTGTGATCACGGAGTCCATACAGTAGAAGTGAAGTAGGTAAAAAAAAGGCGGATTGAGACTAGATTCGAGATCAGTTATGACTGAAGGAGACACGTGGGGAAAACAGTATTGGTGTCACGGTCACTGGGAAGACGGGATACTACTAGTGTGTGGTCTGAGATGGAAAGAGAGGGCGGGGATGGAATGAGGGGCGGTGATGGAGATGGGGGGCGATGGGAGTATGTTGGGAAGAAGGGTGGTGATGGACAGAGGTGGGATAGCCATGGGAAGTCTAAGGAGTAGAAGCCGAATGATGCAGACAGAGTGGAGTGGCACAGACAACGGGGGCGACTGCTGCCTACTGTATATGGAAGGAGGTTTGATGCGTCGATGGCGATATTAATGGTGTGGCACTAATGCTGTACATGGGTACTATTAGCTTGAAGTTGCGCACTATTAAGTTGCGAAATGGAATTTCCATGAAGAAAACAAAGAAAATTGGTGTTGGTATCGATTGATACTTCATACAGCAAGGAACATGGATCACAGTTCCATTATAATATCCGCATGTGAACGGAGTTGAAACATCAGACGCGTGAAATCGGAATCCAACAATTGGAAGCTCTGTCCTACAATTTGGGTGTGATAATTGGGGATAGGGAATTAAGGCGTGAAGACCACGTTGCATAACGGTAATCGTTTTGAATAGTCAATAGGAGACCTCGGAACCGAACTTTGCGCCACTACAGTGGACGGCATGAGACCCCGGGGCCTGGAATTCCCACACTGCGAAAGAAGCATGGAGAGTCTCGGTGGAATTCGGAGCTGATTCTTGAACTGATTTTTACACAGTCTTCATTCAGGTTGTCTCTCATACTGTATAAGATCGACAGCATATGGGGGTAATGGAACGGACGGAGGCTGTGTAAAAATCAGGTCCGAGACTCACTCAGACCCATGCTTCTTGCACACAATGCCAAGGCTATGTGTCATCAAACCGATGGTGCAAGATCTATTTCGATATCTGTTTGACCGTTACCGTGAAGCGTGGGACTGACTGCTAGTACCGCAGTCGGGTACATTCTTAAGATCTTGAATCGATGGCTGTTAGGTGTAAGTGCTTACTAAGTCTGGTACTTGCAGGGTCATGTTTTGGCAGGTTCAGGTCCTGGTATCAGGATCCCGGCATCAATGCGGCCGCCGTGAAGCCCATGTTTTGCAATCAAATACACACGGCGTGGTCTCTGGAAGTATCCGCATTGGGTAAATGTGTTTCATTCTCACCTTCGGTCTACTTTGCCCCACAAGAGCCATTTAAATGAAGAGGTGCAGAAGAATCGGAATAACAATCTGGTTCACTCTTACTCATGTTGCAGTATCCTCCGCCAGACTCAACTTTCGGCTCCACTGATGTGCCTCACGCTGCGCCCACTGGGACGACTGGCACTAACATGCAAGCGACCACAGTGGATAGCTCATACTCCAACCTACCTGCACACAAGTATCCAAGCACACAGCCACATAGTGTGGTGAGGTTTTTCACAACGTCCTCTTTTAATCCACTGATGCATCTTCAGGGCACGGAACCCTGTCACAACCCCGGCTGTGTCCCTCCCTGGCGTGAGCCTGGTCTTTATGCGAAGCACTCAAGGGCAGTGCCATGCAGCGCCACATGCGAATCAGAATTCTTCGGACTATGAGGCATGGCGTAGTCCACAGAACGACGTCCCTTTCACCCCTATGACGGAAAGCCCCCCCCCCTTCCCCAAGTTTCCTCAGGGTCAACTAACTCGTGCTCTCTAGGGTGCCAGTGCTACGATTCAGTACGGAAGCCAAGAATCAGACAGTGTCCCGAATTCCTATGGTAGCTACCGCCTACCTCCGGGACGACGATTCGACCTGGGTGGGTCGCAACTCTTATGGCGCTTCTCTCACTGCTGTGAGTCTCGCTCCTAGCCGTCCCATGCCCTGTTTATCTGAAACTACTATAGGCCCTCAACCCTAACAGGGCTACAGTAGTTGGCCATGGTCATACGCTTGGTGTGGCTGGGACTATGCCCACAGCGTGGCCTATACAAATGGACAGTCCAATGCCCCTACCACTGAGGACTTTAGGTCCTCCGAGTTCCTCAGGTCCCTAGCCAGACATTACATACTAGATCCGAGGACCAACGTTGGCACAATTCGAATGGAACCCAGCGGGAACGGTCTCGTGGAGATGATTATTACACTCAAGGTGGCAGACACCATATAATGTATTGATATTCAGAGAGCGTATCGAGCAGAGACAGGAGAGTGGTACAAGAGGCGAATGCTTTATCTCTAGCACCGGGTGACTAACAACCATGGCCTTCGTAAATACAACCCCCCCCACTTGTGAAAGGGTTCTACCGTAATCATGTACAAAAAAGAAGCCAAGTGTGGAATTCTCCTTCTAGGAGTCACTGTCCCGGATGCGGCGTCAGGTGCAGCCACTATGATTAAAATCGACCCCAAGGGTTTATCTTCATAAAACAAGGAAACGGGAAAGGGATACAGGAGGGGAGGACATCCACACTGTTAAGGTCTGTAGTGAATTGTAGGAGGCGAACGAGATCCCGATATGTCGGACACTGGAAAACGGGTCAAATGACGCCGCGGCATTGAAGTAGCGAATTAGGTATACCCCCCTGTGAGAGGGGAAACTGTTGGAATAAGGTACACCGGGGGACGCCACACTCAGCGAGGGGAAAAGTTACAACACAAGGCACACTCCTCTATATCCAACTTGTCGGGTCCAATAAACCTCTCTTCTCGGTCCCATCTTCCCGATGGAAATAATTATTCATCTACACCTCCTGCGCATCGCGTCTTCTCTTTAACTTTTGTTGAAATTAACCACCGGTAGCGGCTAGCTCGCTGACAGAACATGAGCGGCATGGCCTTGGGCACGGCCAGAATATAGTTACTACAGAGCACGGGGTACCAATTTCGCAATATGGATCCACGGTGCTGTGACTGTTAGATAGGCTCACGTAGCTAGGTTATTGCAATGATCGGCACTTCACGCGCTTCACGCGACGACTATCGTTCTTGCGATTTTTGTGCGGCCGAAAATAACAGTTTTTTTTACAGATATTCTGAGATAATTCTTGAATGGACATAAATTCATCCAAAAAAATTGGATGGCGAACGGCAGCGATGCCCAGACAAACGACGCCTGGCGCAGGCTATGAACGATCGCAATCGGCAACAAACCGCAGCTCGTGGTGTTCCGATCATCCAGGTACACGGCCTGTCAAACGTTAACTGCAGACACCGAGTAGAATGATGTCACTATGCTCACTGATGCGGCGGCATTCGTGTCGACAAGACCCCGTTGTTCTCGCAGGAGGACCGTAGTCATGATCAGACCGAAGGCGCATAATAACAACGAAGAATGGGTCAAGGCAGGGACGGAAGAGACCCGTATCATAAGGGTATTTGATCTACAGATTGCAAGAGATTAGTTGGCTTTTCCTGGGTGGGGAAAGGCGCTCCCCACACGATAAGTGCTAAGAACTTGGAGGAAAAAGGTCAGTAATGATGCCGAATCAGTGGATATTGAACTTACCCATGACTTCATTGGTTCAAATCGTCAACGGTTCCAGAAACGTGCTTGCGCCAGGTGGCCGTGTAAGCAAGCTGGTCCACCCAAAGGCTCCCGAATCGTGCTTGGTGCTCATTAGGCAAGCCGCAAAGGAGCGCGTTAGATATGAATGCTAGGACGAGGCTCCGCTTGACTGATCGGAGGACAGGCCACAATGGTCTTCGCCGAAATGGACAAAGAAGCGATGGTTTGCCGCAGCAAGAAGGATCGCGAGAAGTCCCTTTGGATCGTAGATGCATAAAACTTACCGACAGTCGCCCATAGCCTTGCAACGTAAGTGGTGACGCCGGTGATGTAAGGGCTAGAGGCATGATCTGCTAAGAACCAGTTAACAGGAGACGCAGGGTGTAATAAGCGAAACAGACCTTTTCCGGACTCCCCCCTCACATACTGCTTTCTACCCTCTTCCCTATAGGAGCTGTGCTGGTCGCGGGGTGTTTTCGAAGTGAAAATTCTTCAAGTATTAATCACTGCTTTACCTGGTTTTTGCGTGCAAAAACAGTCATGTTGTCAGTGTGAGGAGTCTCCATGTTAAGTAGCGTGGAATTGAAAGCTCCGGCTCCGGCGGGTAAGTCTGTGCGTCCGCGTCGGGCTATCAAGAAATATCCACAAGCACAGTAGCGTTAGGTTGCCGTACACAACGTAAATAGAAGCTCTCGTTATCCTTTGGGACAGACACCTCGGATCGGGCATTCTACACCCGCGGGGCCCCGACCATTATTCCTTACGAAGGAGATAGCTAGTGTACGCATTATATACCACGATCATCGTCTGATCATGAAGGGCAATGTCGAACAAATATGAGGCTCGTCGGAGGACAAGTATGACTGAGCTGGACCCACCCTTCAAACATACGGGCTAGTCAAGCATGAGGATTACCACGACAAAGGATTGTCACTAGTCGACAGCGTTTCATGAAAATTGTTTAAATTGGATAGGGAGATTCTAAACTGCAGTTGAGCGGGGCCGATGAAAGTCGCTGATTGGAATTGAGGTTAGGGTTTGCGGCACGCGCCATCCGGTTTGTTTATATTTCATCGCGGGTTCATCAGCCTCGACCACACACACTCACACCCGCACCCGCATCCACACCAACGAAGCGATCTATCCTGCCTCCACGACAACTATGGGCGAGTCGCGTTCTGACCTTCTTGCATGGCTCAACGAGCTACTTCAGATCAACTATACCAAGGTTGAGCAATGCGGCACCGGCGCTGCCTATTGCCAGGTCCTCGACTCCATCTATCGTGTGTCTTTTGAGTACTTGCTTCAATCCTATGTCTGCTGTTAACATTTTTGTGATATCACAGTGGATATTCCCATGACACGCGTCAAAATGAACGCGAGACACGAATACGAATTTATAGCAAATTTCAAAGTGATGCAGAATGTTTTCAAGACCAAGCGGATAGACAAGGCGCGTTCATGTTTTTGTCTCCCTCTCTTCCTGTCTTTGCCTATCCGTACAACTTCTTTCTGACACCGGGCTTATCTTTGCATATGCAGCCCATCCCCGTAGAAAAACTTGTCAAATGCAAAATGCAGTGCGTCATATTTTTTTTTCTGCCTCGCGTCAAAACGCCTTACCTACCTTTTACGTGAATCGCTCACCAGGGATAATCTCGAGTTTCTGCAATGGATCAAGCGCTACTGGGATACGAACTACCCAGGACACCCATACGATCCCGTTGCTCGGCGGCGTGGCCAGGCAACCGACACGCCTGCGACTCTCGCCCCTCTCGCGGCGCGCGCAACTGTCACCCCCGGCGCTGGCAGCGGGCGCTCTGGAGGAAAGACGCCCATCAGTGGACATCGTGCAGGGAGCGCAACTGCCGTGCACCACGAGCAGGTGATCGGGCTTCAAGCGCAGCTGAAAGAGATGTCCACGCACCTCGAAGGTCTCGAGAAGGAACGAGACTTTTATTTCGCCAAGGTCTGTATTCCTTCGTACGGGCGGGCAGTGGCGTGTTGCTTCTTGCGTTTTACTCACGCATATCCACTCGCAGCTGCGCGATATCGAGATCCTAGTGCAGCAACAGATGGAAGATCTCGCAAAGGAGGGTCGTGAAGACACGACGCTGAATGAGATTCAGAAGATACTGTATTCGACCGAAGTACGCAGTCCATTACTTCTTCCCACTACGTAGCTTGCCGACAGTACATCACAGGATGGCTTTGAGGTACCGGAGGGCGGGGTGGCTCCAGGAGATGAGGAGGAGACGTTCTAAACGGGTCTCTTACACACGTATAGCTAAACATCATAACATCAATCATACCCGTAGTTCCCCGCCTTTGCTTTGTCTGGTCTCTAGAACCGCTGTAATTTCTGCAACTTCGCTAGTATATTCTACACAAAATGAAACGAATGTGGCCGAGTCAAAATACGACCTGATCTGCGTGATTTACAGATAAACTATCTCAATTGAGATACGTTACTTACGCTCCTTGATCTTGGCCCGCGTGGGAAGCCCCTGTGCCTTTTGCCAGGGAATCAATTCCTCGGATCGGGGTTAACTTGCGTTGACTGCTCGCTCGAGTGCCGTAAATGGCAACCCGGTTTTTATACCATGCGCACAGGAGATCACCGCTATCAGCCCTTTGTAAAAGCACCACCAGCAGCGCAATGACACCCACACCTTCAACGACCTCACACCAGCAACGATGGCGTCCACCACGGCGCGGCGCTCCAGCATCTGGTGAGTCTACCAGCGCCACTCAACACGCTCGCCCTTCAAGGCACCCCCACGCCCAAGGGCAACGCTCGACACCCCGCCCGACCCACTTCCTCGCGCTTCCCATCGGCCACCACGCCGACCTCCGCAGCACCGTGCAGGCGCTCACGGCCTCCTGGCTCGCGCACGACCCGCCGATCGAGGGGCTCGATCCCTCCATCATCGTTCACCCACGCCGCCTGCACTTCACACTCGGCGTCATGACTCTCGCCTCGTCACCGCCTGACGCCGTCGGCGTGGACCCCGCGACCGAGAAGGAAGGGGAGAGTGAGCACAATCTCGCTGCCGCAGCGCAGCTCCTCTCGGACCTCGCTCCACGTATCCGCGCAGTCCTCGCACGTGCACCGCTGCGCGTGCCGCTCCGAAGACTTACAGTCATGCAGCCAGACTCAACGCACGCACATGTGCTCTATGCGGAGCCTGATCTTTCCACGCCGGATGGCCGCCGCCTCCGCGCGGTTTGTGGTACGTACTTCCATCCCAACTCCTTCTCTTCCCTTCTCTTCCCCTTTCATCTACTTGGCATGCGGTTGGACTGTCGGGACTGATATTTCCTAGAACTCGTCCGAAATGCGTTCACAGAGGCGGACTTTCTCGCTACCGATCGTCGGCCGCTCAAGGTACGCTACGATACCCCCGCTACATAGACGCGCACTCATCAACGCACGGTCTCGTTAGCTACACTGCACGCTCCTCAACACGAACTACCGTCGCCCAGTGCCCGGCCAGCGGCGCGCTCCCGGCCGCGTGCCCTTCAACTTCGCGGCGTTCCCGCCTGCCACGCGTGACGACTCTAATCTCGGCACGTGGACGGTAGACGAGCTGCAGATATGTGAGATGGGGAGCTGGGCGCCGGACGGGGCTTATGTGCGGGTCGCTGGCTGCAATCTTCGACCTGAGGAGCACAGTTGAAAAAGCACGTGAATATGACCTCGAAGTGAACTGATGGAGTTGGCTTGTATGCTACGCAGTTGAACCGCCCAACGAGTATGTAGACCCCATGTGCGATTTCAAGTTGGGCCCCATGCCGGCGTGCAATCCCAGATCAGCTGTCTCGCTTGACATGTACAGGACTTGCATGCGTGCAAATGCACGTGACCCCCTTCCAACTTGAATTTCGCATTATTCGGTGTCCGAGTCCGAGTCTGTGACTCAGGCTGTTGGGGAAGATGTAGCCGTGAATACGTCCCAGGTCGGTCCATGAGCAGAGTCACATTCAGCCTGCGTTTCCCAGTACCGTATGTTACTTCCCAACGGGACAGCATCTGCGACTCGTCCACCATGCACGCAAGGCGACAGGCGTGACCCCAAGATAGCAGAAGGATAACAAAGCGTACCCTACGGCTTGGGGCCACTAAGGTAGCAGGGGAAATCCAGTAAGACATGTTTAACTTAATGAGCGTACCGCGGAGCCAAAGTCGGAGAATTCTCAGTACTAAGTTCGTACAATAACAGCCCTCCCTACTCTCTGCAACCCAAACAATAACTTCCTTCTCGTTTCTGTATGACGAGTTTAAATGGACGATCGATGGACTATACCCACAGACCCGCAACGCCGTCATGTGGTACGAAGTTGTGCGCGCCAGGTCTCCAATGGCTCATTTCAGCGCCCCATTCTCCAGATCCTAATCACTGCAGAACGTCCGGGCCCCGCTTTCCAACCAAACATGCCTATGCACCGACAGTGTGAGGGTGCTACCACCCGTAATTACCTTGTCCATTGTGTTCTGATTGTGCGGCACACTCAAGTTCGTCCACCAACTTGGAACCTGTTGAACAACAGGATCCAAGAGCATTTCGGCGTGAGGGGCCTTTATGATGCGATACCATTCATATAACTGGTCGTATCTTCTCTCGAATACCCGAACCAGGATCAGAGTGTCGATAATCGTGCCGAAACGGCACCCGACCGCGCATGGGCACAGCAGTTCGCCCCTGCGGAAACTGATATGCGTGTCAATACCCTCCTTCACATAGCCGTTGTTGAGGTTTTGACATAGAGGATCCAAGATGACTCCGACTGTGCACCCATCCACGAGAGACCAGGCCCTCCTAACGTGGTGTTACCCTGGGCTGCGACACTCGACGCGTCGATCGCGGAGAATCGGAGGCGTCTCGTGGGCCGTTACCCCAACAATCCCGTTGCATATTTGAGCAGCATGATCTGCCTGGAGCTGGAGCCACCTTGCCAATCCCAAATAATCATCACGCTCGAAATTGCCAATGTCGCCCGAGGCCACATAGAGAGACGAAGAATGCAATGCTCATGATATGTCCTTGGGCAGACTTGATGATAGTTTTACGTTTGCTTTGCTTGCTCTTTCGTGCTGCGTTCTCTGATATAGTATAGCTTCTTGGCTTGTACCTCACTTTGCCCACAATCACCTTCATATATAGGCTTAGAGTTTCGAATTTCGAGCTAGTGCGTCAGAGTCAAGAACTGGACAGAGTGCCAGCGCACAAACCGTACTTGTCCAGCCGATTGGTCAATGTCAAGTCGCAAGGTCTGTGGGCGGAAAATCACTTCAGCGCACTGACAGCGTGTTGCTGAATGCCAGTGTGGTGACAACAAATGCCGTGAGACTGCTTATTAACCCCCTATAAGATACTGAAGTTAGGACCAAGGTTAGGGCACTACCTCATGTTTGCCTCAAGGCTCAAATATTGGGGTCGGGTGTATGGTTTAGAGGAACGAGGTGACGAACAGGGGCACTCCGCGGCATAGTGTCGCCGGGAATACGTACGGAAATGACATAGCCCTATGGAAGCGAGTCGGAAAGAGCCGACACTTCACGGACAACGAACCGACCAAGAATATGGGTCGGAATCACATTAAAGGAACTGGCGAGCGTAGGTGGTCATTGCCACTATGACCGTGTCATGGGCCGGATAGAATAAGTACCGTAAGTTAGGCACGTCAAGGGGTATAACAGAAAGAAGAAAAAAAAACGGTTCGAGGGTCGTGCGAAATTTATTTGAGCTCCGCACGCTGGAGATGCTCTGTGTGGACGTCGATGCGGCGATTCCAGTCCAAAAAGACAGGTCACCAATTCGCGCTCAATGTCAAGCGGCGTCCACGCCCCAAACCCAGGTGCATGCGTGGTCCTACTTATCGACCCTAGTCCTCACACCATGGCTTGCTGGGTGGAGATACTGCGACAGGACGATACTGAGCCCCCCACAAAAATGACGAAGCTCGCAAACATTGTGTGCGAGGAGGACATGTCCTCACCCTGCTCAGGAGTCCGTACACCCCTCCTCCACCAACACGGCCACATAGAGCCCCCTTCCCTTCCCTGTCCACAGAATCAAAACGAAATGCGCTTCTTTGAGCTCACCTTGTCGCTACAACATCGCGCTCGCACTGCGGGCACTTGAGGCCTTGGTGCCCAAGACGACGACAATAAACTGTGTCAGTGCCACCCCCTTGTACATTGCCTGCTCCCCGGTGCCCCAACCCGTCTCGCACACAGGCACAGGCATGCTCGACACGTCATCGGCGCTGACATGGTAACCCACACCTGTGCACATGGTGCTGCAGGCACTACTCGATCCCAAAGGTGATTGTCTCTTTTGGTTTGCATTCTGCCTCGGTTCCGCTGCTTCCACATGCGCGTGGCACCAGGGAGTGGAGAACCGGTGCATGAGGAACCCGTTGGCACCCTGCTGATGCATCGGGGTTCCGCGCGGCCACGCCTGACAGTGGTGTTGGTACAATTACCATGGTGACCTTCCAGCGAGCTTGTGTACTTGGCAGTCGAGGCTGGAGGCTGGAAGGTACATTGTGCAGGAGGGCCTGCGTTGCCATGGTACAGGGGCAGTGTAGCACTTCTAGAAGAGGGGGGAAGAGGAGGCGTAGGACGAGCTAGGAGTGAATATACGATTTGTCGCATGCGTGGCAATGTATGACTCTCTTTTGGCAGCCAATCCAGACCAGACACCGGGCAAGAGGTCTTGATACGGGGGTCCACTAGCACTTTTGGGGGTGATCGTATGAGGCACGCAGGTTGCGCACTTATCTTAACCCTCATCGGGTTCTTGCCCAAGCTGTGTGATAGAGAGCGCGCACATAAAATACTGTTTACATCGTCACTGCCGCTCGAGGCGGGGTGTGAGTGGGGCATGTTATGAGCGCAACGATGAAGGTGAAGGTGAGCATTGCGGGGCGGGCGTACCTCATTGCCTTTTTAGGCCGTTTGGGGGTAAGTAAGGCTGAACACCTTCGAGACCCTAAGGCTGACGTGAATGTTTGTAATCTCTGACCCCCTCGACAAGCCCCTTGATCTGGATTAGTATTCGGCCCTGTACCTCTTGTGCAAGGGCAGAGGGCACACAACAAGCGTGGGTGTGGTCATCGGTCCGATGCTGGTCGGAGACACTGCCAACATGACATGCGTGGGTGTGGTTGCTGCTTGGATGCCCGTTGCTACCCATTGACGTTGACTGGTCAATAATCTGGGGTAACACTAGTTTCCAATTGGAAGTATGATTAGAGAAATTGGCCATACCTGTCTCTGTCGAGGATGACATGAGCGTTAGGCTCTGCTGCAAGAAGTATCCAATTGGCTGATGGTTGCCGGCCGCTGAATTATCCTATTAGTCTACTTTGCGTCTGTGTCCACCCGGTCATTGTCATTCTCCGAAGTCTGTCAGTAAACAACATTATGGCACTGGCATGCCACAATAAGGAACCACAAAATCATGCTGCTCGTCTTGCACCGCACCTACTAACGTTTCTTCAATGTAATGGAAAGCTCTCAAAAAAGATGATTTTGGAGATGGGTTTTGTGAATCAGTCCCTGCGTGTGTATCCGCTGTCCCGGTCCTGAGGTTTTGCCTCTTCTTTTTTTATAGACTACTGTAATGCTAAGGAGCTTGTCCTAGTTTAAGATGTGATTGCCGGCACGTCAGAGGTACCCCTTGTCCTTTCAGTGACAGGATTGCCCAATTGCATGGACCAAACCTCCAGGCGATACACAATATCTCCTAGGCTCAGACGCATCGTGGACAAGACGCTTGCCTAAGGGTCCACAATAGGCATGTGCATCTGCAGCCAACACCCCAAAAATGACAAAATACAGTAGATGGGTAACGGGCTTATGGGTACCTGGCCGTAAGGGAAGCATTCCGTTAATATTTAAATAATAGTTTTATATATTGTTCTAGGAATTTGACTTTGCCTACTGTATCTGTATTTGCTATATTTGCTGGATTTTATCGCTCGCAAAGGCAGTGAGTTCTCGAATTATCTATAAACGGGCCAGGTGAGTGATAAGGAAGTTGACCACTCACCTGCGGCTGCTCTATAACTTTCTTCCCTCCCACTCCCTTTAGACCTGTAGCACAAAATTTCCCTTAGAACCGCCTTGACTCACCGAGAAAATAAGACGACTAATCTATGCTTGAGATCATCAGGTTGTAGTCGCATTAATAAAAACAATGTAAGAACCATTACATACGAGAGTCAAAATCCTCTCTGCACTGCCCATCCCTTTGCCCATCTCCCCCCTGGTGTCTCGATGAGCTTCTCATACCTTTCGGATTCCCAAACGAGCACAGCTGGAATTTCAAGAGAAATCTCATGCTGATTCTCATTTTCACATGCCGGTGCAGGAGGCCAAACTTGGGAAGCTGGAAGCAGACGGTATTGACATACCACCGAGTCGCCAATGACACAAGAAAGGCATGTCCCTCTATCGACCACTGGCTAGACCCTTGGGGATTGGTGCGAAAAATTAAACCATTTATGATGGTGGGAGAGTAGTATTAGTGGATAACTTCAGATCTTGATGACTCAGACCTCGTGACCATACTCACGGCATTTGCCGATACCAGAATCCCAACAACCACTCTGAGTCACAGCCGCTCAAGTTGCCATGGCTCACTGGCTCTTGGTCTCAGGCGATTTTTTTCGCCCACAAATATCTGTGCTCTGCGACCTCTCTCTCTCTGTCACTGCTTTTGTGAATTCTTAATACTTGCGTCTTTTCTCACCCATCCATATGGACTACTCTAGCTGTATTTTCATTCCCGCCATTGACCAACCGTCCGACAACTGCAGTTTGTGCGCTGGCATGCCGCAACTTCCTAGTCTGAGACACTAGCCCAAAACTTGAAACTCTATTCTTTATAGGGAGGTGAATGCGTCAAGCAAGGTACAAGCCAAGAAACACATAGCAAGTAGAGCAATCATAAGACCGTCCTCACACCAGCCCAAGAACGTGTTACAGGCATTGGGGTCTTCGTCTCCTTTCTATATGACCTTAGACAGTGTTGGTCATTTCAAGCGTGATGATCACTTGGAATTGACCAGATGGACCCGGCTCCAGGCGGATCCTGCTCACATATGCATCAGGGTTGTTGAGGTAACTGCCTGCGAGTCGCCTCAGACTCTCTGTGATCGACGTGTCAAGTGTCGGAGTCCAGGGCAATCCCATGTTAGGAGGGCCTGCTCTTTCATGGACAGGTGCGTGGCCGAGGTTATTTTGGATCCTCTATGTCAAAATCTCAGCAATGTATATATGGGGGAGAATATTGGTGCTCACAGCAGGTGGCGAAGGGATGAATTGTGCCCATGCACGGTTAGGTACGGTCATAGTAGTTTCAGCGCGATTGTCGACGCTCTAATTTTGGTTCAGAAATAAGGAGGTTTGTTTTACCAAGGTCAGTTGTGGAGGCGGTATCGTCATCACAAAGGTTGCTTACGCCTGAACTGCCTTGGATCCTGTTGTTCAACGGGGTACCAAGTCGGTGGATGAGCTTGAGTGCGCTGCACATCAGAACACCATTGACAGGAGCAATTTTGGATGGTGGCATCTTCATGCCGTCGGAACATAGGCATATTTAGTTGAACGTCAGGGTCTGGACGTTCTGCAGGAGGTTGGACCTGGAGAATGAAGCACTGATAGTGAGCCCTTGGAGATACAGGCGTGCAAATGTTTGTACCACATAGCGATGTTGCAGGTCTGTGGGTGGAATCGTCCATTGATTTTCCATTCGAAACTGTTCAACGACAAGACCAACGGATCTGGAAGGTTACTGTTCGGGTTGCAGTGGAAGGGTAGTACTGAGGGAGTGTTGTGCCATCAGGTTTAAATACCAACACCGTGGACCGAGATTCGTCAGCGGCGGGTGTTGCGGGTGTGAGCCATTTGGTTGGTTTTCTGCTCACTCGCTGCGCCTTAGCTGCCGGCAGATTTTGTCTTTGAAAAGATCCACAGTACTATATTGACAGAGGAAGGCCGACCTACATAGCGACCACGCACGATGAATCCGGTTTAATGAGGGTGTTGCCAGACGGAAGACTCTGCTCCCCCACATGGACGCCGACCTGAATAAACGCCGCTCTAGACCTGTCGGCCATATCCAGGTCCTTGCTACCAGGGACAACCTTATTAAATTCTCGATGCTGTGTAAGGTACGACGTTGTAAGGAGGAAATTTTACACACTCCCTGCAATGTCTCTTCATATCCTTCCCCCCTTCCCACCTTCTATCCGCACTCTGACTAAGTGGATGGACACGGATGATATGAGACTAATACAGGGTCTGTTCATTCGGAGATATATGACTGTTTGGGGTGCATGTACTCTTGCCGTGCTTACAGAAGAACCGTAAAGGACCCTCACCACCGACAGATTCAAACCGGAAACGACAGTGTCCACTGCAACTCCGCGCCGCCCCTCCGTCTGGGGGGTGTAGCAGCATCACCCAACACGCTCGTCCCCCAAGGTACCCTCAGTCGAGAGTAACTCTTGCTGCCCATACGGTCCACACCCCACAGGCCGACTTCCTCAGGCCCCCCAACAGCCACCACTCAGCCTCCGCAGCACTGTATGGGCGCTCACCTCCTGGCTAGCGCATGGCCCGCCGGTCGATGGGATCGACGCCTCCATTGTCGTCCAGCCATGCAGCCTCCATCTCATGCTCGGCTTCATGCTCCTTGCACGGCCAGGCCTGACCAGTGGCGTTGCCGTGGACCCCACGACGGCATCCAAACCGCAGGAGCATGACATGGCGGCCGCAACGTGGTTCCTCGTTCACTTTGCCCCGTGTCTGCGCAATGCTCGTGCACACACCGTTATGCGCACTGCTTGGTAGGCTTGTGGTCGCGCGGCACGACCGACACGGACCAGCGACGCGCTGCCGGGTGCGCTCCATTCTCCCTCACAGCTTTCCTGCACGTGGGCCGCAGATGGGTTGCGGATATACAAGACGGGAAAATAAGCACCGGATGGGGCTTATGTGCGACTGTCTGTTGGTTCACGCACTGTCTTAATCTCGTTCTCACTCTAGGTTCAGGATGTCGCAACGACGCAAGTCTCGGCACGGCCCGTGTACGATCAAGTGATCCCCGCTACTGCCCCGCTCCCGATCCGAGTCAGCCATTCATGAAGATCGGAGAAAACACATCTCCCTCCAGCCTCCATCTCGTCAGTGCCGCATGTTCCCAATCTCGCGCTGCACGTGCCGTTCGAAAGGCGCGGTCATGCAGCCCGACCCGACGCGTGCACTCGTGCCAGTGCTGTATGCGAGGCGTGATATTTCCTCGCCGGGCCGCCGCATCCGCGCGGTTTGTGGTGCGTGTTACCCCCGGGCCTCTCCACATCCCCAATTTCATCGCTTACGCGGTATTCGAAGCTGAATTAAAATAATGCCCATCCATGATGCGTTCACAAAGGCGGGCTTTCTTGCTGACAATTACTGTCTGCTCAAGGTATATCACAACCCCCTCATGCTGTTGTACACAGTCCGTAGCCGACGCACGGCTTGCAGTGCTCGCGCTGTGGCGCATGACGTGATATTATGCGGCGAGGGCGCATCGGGGGAAGTGTCGTCCCCAGGCAAGGTCATCTAGTCTTTGCCTTCGCACCTACTATACAACTGCTCGAACGCCATATTTGAGGAATTGAAGGAAAATAAGAGTGGGGGGTGATCGTGTACTTAGTGGGTCTGCAGCATGTTTGCTGGCGTCGTCTTTTCGGGCTGCGATACACGTTTATCGATTACTGTAATAGGTATGTGCGCAATCGATGGAAAACCCAGGGTAACGATCCATGGAGAAGAGCCGTGCTTGATTGTACCTACACTCTGCGTGACTCCAATTGCAAATCGATACGGTACAGTAACGTTGGTTGGGCATGCGAAACCCTGACAGCCAACCAGGCAGGTGATTCGGTGATCCAGTGCGTCTTCCCCGTCAGGACTTTGAAAGTCGAGTAGCAAATACCACGGCGTCGCTCGTCTCTCTTCAGGTTAAGTCCGGCTCAATTGCCTCCATGGAGCTCATCTTCGCGAAACCCATGTCTGATGCGGTCCATGCGGTCGAACATGGTCACATTTTCATAGGGGCGTTACAGGCGTATTATGGTCCAACACAGTACAGAAATTGCTCCCTTACATACAAAGAAAATATAACGACAATACGACAACAGTATTACATATTCAAACTGTACATTCCTGGTTCAGAGAGGCTCACGCACTGTCATTGTATAGGTTACGGCGGGGCCCTTGCTTTCCAGCGATAAATGGGGCCTCACAAAATATCCGCTATTTCGAGCACAATCCAGACCTCAAATCGACCGGCAAGTCCCAGCTCGATGCGAAGCATATTGACGCGCGTGCCGGGACTGTTGATGTAACGACCAGCAAGGTTCCCTCAGACCATCTACCGGCGGTACGTTAGGAAGAGGCACCTGGTAGGGCAACGCTTCAGGTCCAGGAAAATATTGCAGAGGGGCAACCGCGGGATCTGCGGCTGCGTAAGCGAAAATGTCATTGTGATTCTCTTGAACCTCCTGCAATGGCGTGAGTATCTGGTCGGGCAAAGAAGAAAGTTCAATAATGACCAGAGCGACAGCCCGGGGTTGAGCTGGGACGCCTTGGACAACTCTCCCGTCCTGTTGCATGTACATGTATGGAGCCACAGGGTACTATGAAGAGGTGTCACATGTCACCGTCAGTGGGGATAATATACCAACAGTGTATCGCTCACATCTGGGTAAAGTTGATGCTGTGCTGAATCGTAATAGGGTGGTGGGAGGTGGTGTGGATCCTGAATTAGACCTTGCATAACCATGTTTTCTACTGGTGGAGAGACACCCTCCTGATGGACTTGTTGCTGGCCATCGCCAGCCGGGACTAGGACCTAATAAATGATATGGGTGTGTGAGCGCTTATTGTGAATGGGAGGAGGAAGATGCAAAGTGGAAGCTAATGGCAGCATTCTGCGGTATGTGGCCATGTGGTTGATGGAGAGCAGGATGAGGGAATGTTATGTCTGCTGAATGGTTGTCAGCTTGTTGGGGTCGAACTCGATGATTGGGCATTTGATAAGGCTCAACTCAGAGCTGGTGGACTGGTATTATGTGATCTAGTTTGAGAGAACCAGAAGGAAGGTCCCACTGAGCTATAGTTGAGCATAGGTGGACCAGCTCAATGGAAGAGATTACAACAAGTTACAAGGGCAGCCCCCTCCCATGTTCTGCAGAGATCAAAAAACTACTGAAACATTCCTCACAAAGTGGGAATTGTATAGGGGAATGAACCACAACACTCACATGATGAGAGAAGCATACTCTCATGCCATCTTATTCCTCGCCTTCTTGGAACATCAGCAAAATCTTGAAAATTCTTAGAAGGCTTATCCCACTTACCTCTGCTTATGTTGCTTAAAATGCTTATTTTTTGCTTGGAGAATTGGGACAGTTGTTTACCAAGCACGAGAAAATTTTTAAGCACTTTATAAGCTCATCAGGTTATTTTTAAGCCCTAAAAAGTAAATAAGCAGGCAAAAAAATTACTAAGACAAGAAAGCATGTTGGAAAACTAAGCAAAATCGCAATATTGATATATTAAGTTTCATTAAGCAATTTAAGTATACAGAAATTTACAAAGTATTCGTCTGGATCTAAGCCGCCGATTAGCCTATGATACACGAGTGCCCCTTCCTAGTCCCTAGTCCATCCCCCTGCGTCAGAGTGCAGCAATGATATGAATACATAAACACGTGAAAAAATATGGTACTATTAGCTACATAGCGCATGGCGCCGGTGTGCGAGAAGTTGAGAAATGACAAAAAAAGAAGTAAAAAAAGCAAAAAAAAAAACAAAAAAACAAGACTATATACTAATTAGAATGGCACACAAAGAGCCCACATGCCCAACACAAAGCCCGAATGGCAGACTGCACCAAAACCCGTCAGTGCCAAGCAGAAAAAGTGCATAAAAAGACTTACCTTGAAGCGCGTCCACCCCCCATGGGAGGAAGATGCAAGCGACTGCATTGGCGAATTGCGGTGGAGATTGTCCTTGGTTTCCTAGATCCTGCCACAAATAAGTCAGCAAAGGCATGAAAACAAAAAAAAAATGACTTACCGCGATCTCGCGCGGCGCAGGAGGCGACACTTCCACCGGTGGTGCCGGGGATGTGGACGTGGGGGAGGGTGCAGGAGACGGTGCCGGGGATGGGAGGGAAGGTGCAGGAGACGGTGCCAGGGATGGGAGGGAGGGTGCAGGAGGCGGTGGGGATGGGGGGCATGGTCCAACGAGTGACGCCGCCCCTGCTAGGGATGCCAAAGTTCAGTCCTGAACCTCGGTTCGAACCTTGAACCTTTGAACTGAACCTAAGGTTCAGGTTCAGTTCAGTTCTGGTTCTCCATCTTGAGTACAGGTTCAGTTCGAGGTTCTAGAGGCCCTAGTATTTTGTGAACTTGGTCTGAACAGGTTCAGACCGAGAACCAAGTAAGGTAGATAATTTCTGGCCACAACTTGTATATGCACAGAAATGGGAGTTTGATATCCATTTACGGCTGAGTTGACACTTGTGTGTTATTAGTGACTGAGAATTGGCACTCTGGCAGACTAAGACGGCTTGGGATTTTGTCAAACACACAGAAATTTGACCGTTAACTTGTGCTTTTTGGTCTTTACTGTCTCTTCCTCATGGCCTCTGAAAATTGTGCCCTCGACACTCATGGAAATCTCAAAGATGCAAAAGATATTGTATGGTACGATTCCAGTGGTGATGATACACCAATGCCTCCTGCAATAGGCAAGTCCAAGGCCGTGCCAACGGCTCTCGGTAAGTCCTCTCTTCGCCGGTATGCTTCTTAGTATTGGTGATCGACCCACTCTGAAAGCCACAAAAACCCTCAAGACAGCTGCAGTGCTAGGGGTAGAGGCCCCCAGTGGGCAGCGACGGATAATAAAGCCTTCTATGAAGGCCAGAGCCGCTGCAGGCATCGCGTCCGATGAGGACAGGCCCAAACTGGAAGTGGGCAGAGTTCAAGCTGGCCAGAAACACAAGAAACCGGGCAACACCAAGGTGCATATCTCAATGGCACCAAAAGTAATCAGCACCAATGTGCACATATCTGTGACGCCAAAAGCGCTGCGCAGGAACTGCACCAGAAAGACTGGGGTGCTGGCAGTTGACAGTGGCGAGTCTGGAGATGACTTGGAGTCCAGTGAGGAAGATGAGAGCCAAGAGACTTGTAACCCAGAGGAGGGAGATGAGGTTGACACATATGAGCGTCTGCGAGTACAACGAGAAACCGATCGGCCAGTGAGTTCCGACTCTTGAAGCTTGATGCTTGGGTGGTGCAACTTGAGAACATTCCAAGTACTTAACACACCACACATTTCTTTCCTCAAGGTAAAGAAGTCTCACAGTTGCAATGGAAATGACAGTTGCACTGCAGACATTCGAACGGTCTTCACAGCAGACATGTAATGCCACCACAGGGGCGTTAAGTACAACGTGTACTTCTAAGTCAATTGGTCACGGGTTCTGGTAGAGCGAGTCGATTAGGACTCAGTTCGGGGATGAATAAGAGTTGAACTAGCTGCTAGAGCTTATCAACCTTAGTCAGGGAAAGCGAGGCTCAGGCACGAAGGCAAGCGGGAGACTTAAGCGCAATGGCAAGTCAAAGACGGGTTCGCGAGCACTGATTGTGGTATTACACAAGAAGTCAGAACTGTAGTACAAGGCAGTCCGACTACGACCTATATACTAGTACAAGCCCAAAGAGACAACAACAGGGCAACATAGTAAGTAAACAGATGGCGCCATGAGGAACACATGGGCGCGACAGGTATCGTATGATGTCAGAGATAAGACAGGGTCATGAGTCGACTATCGGTGACATGTAGTAGTCAGAGGACCAAGTGGCGGCCAATGCACGGCGTATAGTATTCAGTCATGGGTCATCGCGGAACGTATCGTAGAAGGCATCAGTCAGTGTATCGTAAAGGCACAATGCCTATCAGTCAAGAAGGGGGTCACAAGGGACGTCAGGTGTGGAGGGAAGTCAGGGATAAAGAAGCGAGGCTGTCCATGAAGGCAGACATGTGAGGGGTCTGGATGTAGGGTGACGTCGAGGGGAACAATGACAAAGAAAACAAAGATAAAGCTGTCCATGACGTATGTGGTGTGCAGGAGTCGAGACAAGTCGTATGATGCAGGGAAAGAGTCGCAAAGATGAGAATCCATGGATAGAGGGACGCGTGGCGTCAACTTCAGGGAAAATGGTAAGAAGTCCCCTTAGCAGTGCGTCGCAAGGCAAGAAATCGTAACAAGACACACATACCATGCCTGATGGCACAGTAGAGAAGGGTCATTGGTGCGAAGTGTGCAGGTGACTGTGACGTGATTATTTGTTGGAGTTATCACGTGAACTGACACTGTTTACCAGACATCGTGGCAAAGCCAAGCACTGGCTGACTGGTGGCGTCTCAACACTCAGGAAGCATATCAATTGGTATGTACACCATTCACTTTTATCCCCCCCCCTGAACAGCTTGACGAATTACTCAGGCGCTGGAACACTCACGGTGATACTTACAAGAAAAAGTGTGAAGAGCAAGGTATCAAGATGTTTGCTGGTGTTGAGCCACTGGCCTCGGTGCTGCCTGGAGACAGTTGGCCACAAGACGGCAATATTGCGTCGTTTATGCAACCCAAGCCTGTCAAGTGGACAAAGGAGGGGTTGCTCGAGCACATTGTCAAGCTTGTTGTGGTTGAAGATAAGGTAAGTCTCTCTTCCTTTTCGTCAGCTGGTTTGACGTCCCTTCTTTAGGCCTTCACCATTGTTGACAAAGTTGCCTTCTGATGAATTCTCAAGTACCAGTGCCCACAAACGCTGAAGTCCGACATTCCCCACCGCACTAAGCTACGGGAGAAGATCGTCCACAAGGCTGAGAAAGCCAAGGAACGCATTGCCAAGGAGCTGAAGGTATGTAGTAATATCTTCACCACACAAGCGTACACTAATACAGCTTCTTGTGATTCAGAATCTTCCCGGCCAGATATCAATCACCTTTGACGCATGGACATCAGACGCATCCGACCCATATCTCGCAGTCACAGCTCATTACATCCATTCAGGGGTTGATCAACCCAATGACTGGGAGCTCCGATCAAAGGTGTTAGGCTACACCGAGCTGAGGGGCAATCACAGCGGTGCAAACACTGCTGCTATCATTCTTCGCATTGTTGATCGATATGGGATCTGTCACAAGGTGAGTGGTGGCCATTAGCAGTGACACCAATAATTCCTATTTCATGTAGCTCGGCTGGGGTACGTCGGACAACGCAACTACCAATGACAGAGCCATGTGTGTCCTGCAGCGTGTTCTGGACAATCCCTTGGGTAGGAGATGGATTGCTGCCCAGCGCCGCAGCCGGTAAAGTTCTCACTGGCTTCTTTGTCACTCGCTTTAATACGATGACTCAGTTGTATGGAGCATACCATTAGCCTTGCCTCAAAAGCTTTTATAGAAGCTATCTGCCCTGCGCCATCACAGTACCGAAAGGGGAAACGAAAGGCAAATGCGAGCAAAGGTACCAACAGCAATGGAGAGGACTCTGACAATGAGTTGGAATGGCTAGCAAACTTAGCCAATCATTCCTTGGTTAACGCTGACACGGAAATCGACGAGGACATGGACTTTGACCCAGAGGACCTTCTCAGGAAAGTTCTTGCTCTTATCAGTCAGGTTTTCGACTTCTTCTCATTCTGGCCTTACCGTGTGACTTATCTCAGTGTCCAGATACGTGCCTCGCCACAAGCGAAGGCCTTTTTTGCAACTATGTGCCAAGAAGAAGGGTTAAAACCCCTTGAGCTAATCAAATGGATTTGTATTCGATGGGGGTCTATGTACGACCTTATCGACCGTGTTCTGGTGAACTGTGCGGTGTGTATCTTTATATGAAGCTACCGCTAATTGCCCAGCTAAGTAGAACCAAGAACAGGCTGTTGACAAGTTTTGCTTGTTGGCTGACACAAGTCTGAAGGTTCCCAACCTACAAAAGAAGAAATATGGCGATTTTTCTATTGCCCCGGCCGAATGGGAGTTACTTGGCCTGGTCCATGAGGTTCTACAAGTGAGTTCCTTCACACTTTTTCACGTAGACCACTGGTATCTCACTAGCGGTTATGGGTAGGAGACATGTGATGCCCAGTCAACTTTCTCTTCAGAAACAGTTTCGATGGTTTGGTGCACAATCCCCACTCTTGAATGCCTCATCAAGAACTGGGAGACGCTAGAGGCTACGGAAAGCTTTGCTCCAGTCAGGCATGGGATTGTAAAAGGATTGGCTAAGTTACGGAAGTATAGTATGGCTACTGATCAAACGGACATATTTTTTATTTGTCTTGGTACATTGCTTGTTACCTGATCACATCATTGTCACCATCTCAATCACCCACAGCTCTTGAGCCCTCAATCAAGCTTGAGTATGCGAAGCAGAATTGGAGCTCTGAGGACTACGATAAGGGGCTCACGTCCTTTCAAAAAGTGGTGCGTTCCTTTCCCTTTGAGAATGGGATGTGAGTAACAACGGCCCATACTTCAGTTTGACGATTACTATGAGCCCTCTATGTCTATTCCCCTGGTGACTGCGTCAACAGCAGGTGAGACCATAACTCCAGTTCATCAGTCCCACTAATCCCTTCTCTGTGTGACCAGATCCACCAGGAAAGCCAAGGGGCTTCGCAATGTCATTCATCCAAGCCACAGTGCATGGGCGTATCGAAAAGGAATGTGCAAGTCGCAACCCTCGTCAAGAATTTCTTGATTACATCAACAGTCTGTTGGAGGTAGGCAACTTCGATCTGGTTAAGTGGTGGGGGGTATGTGACAACAACTTGTTTCAATTCATGACTTAACTTTGTTTACAGCACCACCAGACTCAATTCCCAAAACTGGCCCATATTGCACATGACTATCTGGTGATCCAAGGCTCCTCTGTCTCATCTGAGTGCGCCTTCTCATCAGGTGGACTGACAGATACAAAGGCTCGAAACCAGCTCAAACCCGAGACATTTGAGGCACTGCAAATTCTGAAGAGCTGTTATAGGGATGGACTTTTTGTTGCGGAGGATGAGGCGGCTGCCCATAATCATACATGGGTACCGATGGACGCCGATGTTATTTGATAGTATAGTTACAGATCTGCCTGTCCTCTCCCACATAATACCTATGCTTTTTGCACATTTCCGTCCAAATACCAACCAAAACATTGATTTTTTTGGTACCTAGGTTCGAAGGTCCAAACCCAGGCAGAACCCGAACTGAACCTGCCGAACCGGTTCTCTCGGTTCAGGTTTGCAGTTCTACCTTTTGCCCCCTCACAGGTCCAGTTCTGGTTCAAGGTTCTCCAAAATATCTCGGAGAACCGGACCGAACCGAACTTCGGCAACCCTAGCCCCTGCATTGGACGCTCGCGGCGGGGAGGGACGCTTGGAGACGAAATTGGGCCGAGCGTATCTGTCGTGTCCGTTGTAGACTCTTACGTCTTCCGTGGGTTTGTGGAGGGGTATTTGGGGCGGTTGGGGGTGGGTGGGGGCGCCATTGAGGTTGAGGTGGTTAAGGCTGTCCATAAAGGGGGAGGGAGGAAGAAGGGAGGGTTGGTGAACGAGGTGGGGTGAAAAAAAAGCGGGATTGTGAGAAAAAGAGTGTCATGGAGAGGTTATGGCCCGCACGAGTCTATTAAGACAAAAGATGGGGTGGTTTTCCGAGTGCATGCGAGGTCCGAGCTAGAAGCTGGGATTCGCACAATGGGAAGAAGACAACTCTGTTACATTTAGGGGCTCTTTTTGAGCCTCGCTTTATACTACTCGTACAAGTAGAGTACCATGTAAAGTAAGCCGAGAATAGATGACGCCAATGTAGCGTCACCTTACTACAGTAGGAAACCTGTAAACTAGAGACCGAAATGCCCAAGACCGAAAACTGAAGCGCTTGAATTGGTAAGTAGTAAACACACACATACGAAGCAATATAGTAACACGCACATAACGAGACCCGAACGCAAGCATGAGAAAATCAAAGGCCGAAAGATACAAAGGCCATAACAAAAACAAAATACCTCAATCTACCATGTCAGTGGGTGGGCAACACGAGAAAAAGGAGTCAGCGGCCAGTATCATGGGAAAAAAAAAGAACCAGCGGCTACAAATGGCCAGCAAAAGGCCAGCGGGAATGTCGATAATTGCCTGCGTTCTGGTTCTAACGTCAGATGCACACGGGTAAGCTGCCAGATAGGCTGGTAAGTAGTCGGTAAGCACGCATAAGTGGGCGCAAGCACGGGCCGCCCGCCAAGCCGCCAACATTTGCGTAACTCTAAATTGTCAAATTTAAGACCGCGTAAGTGCACCTATTGGTGTCTCAAGTAGAGTCTTGAATTTTTGGTGATGCCCACCTTAGGGATGGCGGAGGGTGTGAGGTGCCTGACCTGGCATTTTCGTGAGATTGCTGAGGAAGGGGTGTCTTCTCCACACATCAGTGTTAGTGTAATTGGGCGGAATGGGTTGGCACGTACAGACGGTTGGGCCTTTCTTTAGATAAACGCTGGAGCAATATGAGCACAGTGCCCTACTCAACGATGAGATGGAATGTGTGGTACTAAGCCAAAGACTTGAAGAACCTTCGATATCACAGTCGGTGGAGATACTACCATACTTGAAACTGTACCCTATGAAAATACTACCAATACTCGATTCTGTGTCCTGTGGCGCCCTTCCGACGACCTCCCTGCAACAGAACAAGACAAATTAGCAGCCGATGATAAACGCGATTGTTAACGGTCTCGCTCTGCCCAACAACACACTCGAGTCCCTTCATGACCAGGGAGCCAACCAAGGCAGACGAGATCAGACAGACATGGGAAGATGGACGAGAATGGCTGGTGCCATAAAACTCGAGGTGATTTTTGATGACTAAGCGCAGGCACCAGTTGGCTCACAAGTTGTGGGCTAAAAAGACAATCTAAGGCATCTATACTGGTACCTGTGGGAGACAAGAGACAAAAAAACCTGGTATAAGGAAGCAAGAGTGAAGGCTAGTACCTGATATGAGCTAAAACGGACCAGAACAGACCCCGGGCCTTGCTGTACAAAACCTCCGTCCTTGCCTCCGTCTCAACCTGTCGACCTGGAACTGTACAAGACTCAGGCCAGTGGACAGGAACACAGCCTCTGACATGGGCTCGGATTTGGTGGTGTTGCATGGTGGCTAGATCTATCTGAGAGTTTTTATGGACGGCAAGGTGAGATGTGAAGCCAAGTGCAAAGCAAAAAGTTGAGATGACATGTGCGCTAATACTCGCGTCAGAAAACTTCTGCTGACTAATCAAGGAGGATGGTTGACAATAGTCAAGCAAATGAAGATTATTCACCAGAACGGTTACACTCCTGAAGAGCTTCTCGCTTTCCAACCGCTCATATGGAAAAACCTTCACAAGGGCGTCCATAAGAATGCCGTTGTCAAGGCCTCGACCGATTTCAAGCTTGAACCTGGGTGACAACCCAGGCCCAAAACGATACTTATTGTCCAGTTGTTAAGGTAGTATGTAGCATGTCAACAAGCAATCTCGAACGAATGGTGATCGGCGTATTTGTTAACATAGAATGTAGAAAAAGTATCAAGTGTGTCCGTGAAAGAAGTAGTCCACGATACACGCTCGGAACCGAATACTGGAAGAAGGTGGGCCACTTAAAGGATGGTATCAAGGTGAATAACTGTAGCAAAGGGTTCATCATCATCCTCCAATGTATATGGCTCTACTATCCACATTCCTATGATGTCATCTGGTGAGTCGCCCTTGCGTGCGAACCAGTGCATAAGAGCACAGGGATAATAGGTGCCCTCAAATGAGAACGAGAAGAAGAGACACATGTGAGCGACGTCAAGGCCCAGCATACCCTCTGCGGCTGAATCGGTATTGACAAAGACGGTGTCATAGTGGCCAGGCCCATGTCTCCATGAGCGCACTAAGCATATGTGTTCACAGCGCATTCCCCCAGTTCCTGAAATATCACTGGGGGCATGAAAGGTAGCAATGGTGAAAGGGTAAATGGTTATTTTTCCGTAAAAAATTGGAAGGGTTGTGGAATGTATGGTATCGGAATTTAAGTCTGGATGCTCTTGGTCACGGATCAAGAGCTGAATGAGATAAGGAAAGTTAGGCTGCGTGATTTTTGTAGTGACATCATCTGGATAAACTGTGCACACTTCAAATGCGGTCAAAGATGTGTTTGTACCCAATCAATCAATACGTACATGGAACTTTTGCTAGGTCAACGTGGGCCTCCACTGTGGGACCAGCAATATCACCATCACCATCGTCATCGCCCTCAACTTCATTCATACTGCCTCTTCCGGTGTCGTCGCCGGCATAATATTTTTAAATTAAATTTCTAAAAAAAATGAATTCTTATTCTCTTTTGGATTCGAACCAAAATTAACACATCGTTGTTGCCAAGGAAAATTGAAGAGTCTTGATTGACCAGCTGCGAAGGTTCATCTTGCAATTTATGCAAAATCCCTACGAATTACATGTAGTTAGTCCAGAAATGTCAAAGAATACGATAAGAAACTTACGAGTAAGTAGATCCAAAGCCAATGATAGAGGTGTGCTTTTCAGCATACCACGGTCAGCAAAATCAACACAAGAGGCTGCAAGCATGTCGAGGCGTTGGTTGGTTAGGAGCATCTGACTAAGTGCATCATAACGATTCGAGCACTGCCATGGCTCCTTCACGGCCTTGATATGCTTGGATTCAGTGATGGAAGAGCAAAGGCCATTCGGGGCTCCATAGGCGCGAATAAGTTTGTTGTAGTGAATGAGGGAGTTCTGTCTCAGAAGATTGAAACTCTCACAAATGCCACATTTTCGAAAGATTTCACGATGCTTATGAAATCGCTGAAGGGCATCATCTAAAGCCTCAAGAATATGTGTATCATGTATGTCCCATCGAGCTATATAGCAAAATTCAAGAAAGGAACATATGGCCTGCACCATCTCATCTGGTACATGACCTTGGATTGCTGGTAGGTAAACCTGCGTGCCGTACACTTGTTAGACCTAGTTAGACGCTAGTAATAAACATAGGCGACACCTTCATGAGTGCCTTCGAGTCATTGCCGGTCCATTGCTTAAAGTTTCGGCCTTCGGGAAAGCGTCTAAGCCCCACAAAGGGTGGTGCAAGTGCTATACTAGATAGTTGATTTAGTCGCAATAACCCGATATAGAAGGGAACTTACTGCCGATTGATATCATCAAATATCTTCTGTGCTTCGGACGCTGAGTGCTTGGCCTTGATGTAGTCGTTCACCCATGTGACGAGGTGATCCTTGAAACAGCCTTTGATTAACTGATGCAACAGGTCGGGCGATAGGAGTTGGTGGATATCCACACAGGGAAAATGGTGTGTGAATGGCTGGAAAAAATATATTAGAATGTTGCAAATATCAGGTGTATTTTGATAAGACGAATAATAAGACGAGAATGCCCATGCTTTCCTGGGGATGCTTTGACTTCCAAAAGGGCTCAAGCTAACGGCGGACAGTCAGGTATCGGTCCCCAAGTGAGCTGTGTATTTTTGTGGTGCTATGCTGCCACATCGTATATAGTACTATGATAGTAATTTAAAAATGATACAAACAACGACATCACCGACCAGTCCGTATTCATCCCATAGCATGCCTAGCTCAAACTCCTTGACAAGGAGTTCACTGTGTTCTTGAGAATGACACACATGCTGACCAGAGTCGAGGTCATTTGCAGGCGCAGTACATCTGAGATGATTGATCAGTGAGGGATTGAGTCAACAGAAAGGGATACGTACTTTGCGCACCAACCTTGGACAATGCAGGCAAGCAGTGCCTGCTCTGGATAGTCCGCAATATAGGGACCCAGCCCATAGATAACCCTCCTGAAGTGGTAGTTTGGAAAGCGAACAACCTCTGGAGTTGTCATGCTGGGTTTGAGTGGTTTGAGTATCTTGGCAATTGACAAGTGTAAAAGTTGACGGCAGAATTTACGAAAGCTGGCGTCATTGCGACATTCGTGAGTTGCTAGATAATATTGTACATGTGTCAGCTATCAGCAAAGAATAAAACAATTAGAGACGACATCAACTTTGAGGGATCGCAAAGAAACCAAGGAGAACAACGCCATTGCAATGTGCTCGCCGAACGTTATTTTGTATGTTACTGATAGAGAGATAAAGGGGCCAATATTCATTGTGTCCCGTAGCCACAGATACAGTAGTTTTGTCGCTACTGAGAATTATGGGGCAAAAGA
Organism: Lactarius psammicola; assembly: GCA_025769895.1. Classification (NCBI taxonomy): domain Eukaryota; kingdom Fungi; phylum Basidiomycota; class Agaricomycetes; order Russulales; family Russulaceae; genus Lactarius; species Lactarius psammicola. The sequence continues at coordinate 62,207 of WTXK01000198.1, forward strand.
CTGAGCCGTGCATTTTCGGGTCCTCAGCGATTAAGTCCTACCGACAATGAACACGAGTTTAAAGAGAAGGTGGTGCAGACTCACCGCCTGCCTCCAGGCCCAATTTCCAGACATGAAATTGCAAAAGCGGTGGATTCCGTCAGCGGTGTGTTCTTGAAATGGCGCATAATCGAAATCAGACTCGAAATCAGGGTTAGACAACATATTATGGACCAGAGTGCGTGGATTCTGGAACCACACGTCATAATCGGCTTCCATCCACGACGGAACATCACGTTCGGGATGGACTCCGTTATACTGCAAACTAAAAGACTCCCAAGGGACGCCACCAAGAGGGCTAGAGTCGATGGTGTTGTACATTTGTGCGGTGTTTGCAAATGGTGGCTTGTCATTGTGGATGGCGAGAGAGGCAGCCCAAAGAGTGAGAAGACAGTTGATGTCTCCAGCAGACATCTGGTTACGACGGTATAAAAAATTGGCAACTTCAAATTTGAGGTGGCTGTTGTATGGCATCCAGTTGTCAGGTCCTTGATCGAAGTCGTGTGGAGGTGGCATGTCCGATGGAATGTCGTTGCCATCCTCGTTGCAGATATGGCCTACAATATGCAACTTATATCAGTATTCATATGAAGAAAGATTGTTTCAAAAGACTCACCATCCAGCCTGGGATGATGCACATGATTAACATGTGGAGGATGCACGTGGTCCCCAGATGGCGAGTTTCGGATCGACCCTTCAACAAAGGACCCAGGCTGAGAGTAATCCGAATAGATAATGGGGTTATCAGCATTGAGATCATAGTCAACGTCAGATCCTTTGGGAAGTTCGGGTGAAGGAGGAGGGTCGGATGACGGTGAAGTTGGTGAACTCAGAGCCTGTTCGTGGGACGATTTGCTAGCAAGTAACAGTTGCAAAGGGGACGGCGGAGACACAGGTGGTTCAGGGTCTTGAATACCATGCACTACTTGCATGTGTCTGATTCGTCCAGGTTTGGTTAAAAAATACCGGCAACAGCCTGAGGAGGAACAATGAAAGGTCGGGACAGCCCGAGGGGGACCAAGTATAAGAACGTCACCCATTTTCGGTAGAATTGTGAAAGGAAGGAAGGAAGGAAAAGTTAAAGAGGCGAACTGAGAGGTGGTAGTGTAAGTGAAGTGGGAGACAGGGTGGTAAAGCGAAAAATTGAAACCTGTGATAAAGTCGCTGTCCACACTTATCACATATTAGTCTTAAACCGCTTAGCTGGCAAAAAATAATAATTGGTACGTACTTTGTCAAACACACTCCGCTCTGCATCCCTTAACCTTAACCTTAAACCACTTAGCTGGCAAAAAAACTTTACCATGTACTGTCTCCGAGTCAAACACATTCTACCTCTCACCCCCTAACCTTCCTACCATGTCCAATACCTTTTTCTCTCAACGCCGAATCGAAACACGGGCAAGTAATAAGACTGCTCACCCAGGAAACACTGTCAAGGCCCCAAAACGTCGAAGCAAAGCCAAGGTCCAACATGAGCGCAAAGCCAAAGCTGAGGCTAAGGCAGCTCGTAGCAAGGCTAGGCAGCAGAGTATCAACCGTGCAGCTGAGTTTGAGCTCGCTGACATGGCCAACGAAGACCTAGTTGATGCCACCCCCTGCCCAGCATTCACTCCAAGATGGCGTCATAACCAGATCCAGTCCGATGTCTCTCCCATCGCAGAGAAAAGCGACGCCCACAAGTCAGGCTCCGAGACATCCGAGTCCCCGTTCCCGCCACTGTTACAACGCGAGGTGCTGGGTAGCTCGTATCCCCGGACTTCTGACATGTGATAGGTGGTACGTGACTCACAGATAACGGTTCCGATAACCCCAGTACTGTACGATAAGGATGAGGTATGCGATTGGCTCGTCATTGTACGATATCTATGACTCGGACGGACTATTACGATAACCATACTATACGTGATTGGTTACCTACCATTCAAGAGGCGCTTTAAAGCCCTCGTGTATATGTATATAAGGTTAGCCAAGCTGCGCCGTAGTCCGCAGCTTGGTCTTCTTGAATCTACTCTGGATCTTGTCTCCTACTCTCTCATCTATCTAAGTCCTGCACTCCTCTTAGTAGGGGTCTGCCTCATTGTCGACATCCTTGAGTCAGTATTGTCCCACGAATAGGGCTTGCTGTTATACTCCTACAATCACGTGCCACAAGGGCCGTCATATCGCTAAGTCGAATTCCTTGGTAGTGTCGCCAGTCAAACGCTCAAGTCGAGCCACGTGCCAGTAGACACGTAACAGCCACCACCCACCCTGAACCAATCCTCAGATGGCAGAGATGACCTGACTGCAGAAAGCAACGTGCCAACTGGCAGGCGACTGAAAGGTGAGCCCAAGAAGCCAGTGCCAGCAACAAAATCGGCAGCGACAAAGAAGGCAGGGGCAAAACATGTTGGCAAGTGGAAGAAAGTTGTCGAGTCAGATGCCAAGATTGTAGGTGCCAGTGCAGAGTCCGAGTCATCTCAGGAGTCCAGGCCAGAGAGACGGAAGCTACGCACGCGGGACGAGATCAACGTTGCTGCGAAGAAGATTAAGGAGACCTTGAACAAAAGCCAGGGGAAAAGGTATGGCGATGTGGTGAAGTCGATGTCGGGTATGCAAGGAGATGAGCGAGCTCCTTAAGGATCCTCACGTCAGGCCTCTGTCAAGGGGAGGAAGAAGGTGCAAAAGGAGGGCGCAATCAACACTACCATGGCCTCTGTCAAAACGTCTGGCAAGGTAACGGCAAGTGTGACTCAAGCTGAACCTGATCAGGCTTTGGCAAAACAAAACAATTTGCATCCTGTCCCAATGTAAGCAGGCTCTTACTCTCTCATGTTGCACTCTCTCATGTCCTCTTTCTTAACCCTCTTCGAAAAATCTACACTTGTTCATCGGGAACCCAGTGATTCTCGAGGTGAAGAAAAGAAGGATGAATATGTGACGCTTGATGGTTGGACTCCACTATTCCCAAGTGACACGTCGCCCAAGCCCGAGCCCGAGCCTGAGCCTAAGCTTGAGCCTGCTCCTGAGTTGCAATCTCCAAGTTGTGTTACAGTGGCCACTTCCAGCTGCTCTAAGTCTGTTGTTCCACCACTCAGAAACTCTCCTGGCGATGTGTCTACACCCTCAGTTCTCACCAACAATGTCAATGTTGTTAGTCACGGCTCCACAGTCTTGACCAAACGAAAAGCCAAAGTTGCTGCAAAACGGCGGCTTAAATCTACTGTGTTTTCCGATGGCGGTCTTTCTGATGCTGACGAGGTCAAAGGTGGAGAACGGGAGGCTGTGATTAAAAGCCCTCCAAAGGGAAAGAGGCAAGTGACCAGTGAGGTGAGTTTTTTTTGTTTCTACAATAAACTTACTTAGTTCCAACTTGAATCTAGCAACTCGTGGGTCCAAAGACCGTCAGTGGACCAGTATCTAAAAAAGCTCGTTACGAAGGCCTTCCTGACTGGATCGACGCCCGGTGGTTCCGCCATACGTTTGTCTCCACGTATATGGCCTTTGTTGGTCAAACTGCCAACCCTTGGGACGTGCCTATCAAGCAGGCAATTGAGGTGATGCAGAAGATTTGGAACGAAACGAATGGCAATGATTACACAATTATGCCAACCAGCATGGTCTGTCAAAAGGTATATGATAGATTTGTGGTTAGGATCTCTTTTAAACATTTACTTTTCAGACCATCCAATGCCTTGCTGATTCATAACGAAATGTTGTTGGTTCAGCCACCATTTCAAACATTCTGTCTTTTGGTGACTCACAAGAAACTTCGCGTGATTCAGATTCAAAGCATCAAGAGCTCGCTAGATTTTACCTTGAGGACCTTTGCTTTATGTACAAGGAAGCCAGCCACAAAGACAGAAAGGTATGCAATCTGAGGTTGCCCTTTATGCGCTAACAATAGTGTGAAACCATTCAGAAATGGAGGGGGCTTTTCCGCGGCCCCCTTGTCCTTCAAACTTTCTCTGTGCACCTCACGGCCATCGAAGGTTGCCCAAAGATTTCTGGCCTTCATGGCCAGGACACGCCTTCGCCTCCGCCCATTGGTGCATTAGGCCTGGCCGCCGCAGCGGTGAGTGGTAGTTCTAAAGCTCACGAGGTTGCTCTGACCACTGTTAGGTGGAGAGGGCATTAACCTTAGTCGCAACTGGCACTGTGACAATTGAGATGGCCCATGCTGCTAGAGGTAAATCAGTAGCCCTCCCTTGAACCCTCAATTTGTCTACTGGGAAGGATTCCACACATCAGACGGGCTTCAGTGAAGCCGCTCAGGGAAAGGCCACCCATGGTTATGCCAAATCGGCACGCTCACTCGTGAAGGTCAAGTTCAATCAGGTCATCTCGGATGCCCAAGAATTTGTGAAGCATACTCGGACCCAGAGCAAGACCGTCAAGGGAGAAGAAGTGGCTGACGATGACGATGACGATGACGATGTGTGAGGGTGCCTCACCGACCACTCTGGGCATTACCGTTCCAACTGTAAGTGGCATCACAGCCCTCTCTCACCTGGCTGACGTGGTTCTCTAGGACCTAATCATACCATACCTCTTCCTCAAGTTCATCGTGCTTAACCCAATGTTTCCCCCCCCTGCGTTTTTATTTTCCAATTTTTACTAGTGCCTTACAGACACTTAACGCATCCTTCTCACGCTTGGACTAACTTGTAGTGTCTTTTTCTCTTAACGTTTATAGGTGTGATTTGGTGGTCTTTGGTACTTGATACGAGTTTAGGACGGCTTAATGTCAGGAGTTCTGGCTTGCTCTTCCGCTTTTCCCATGCTTGGGGGTCAATTTAGCATGTTTAGCACATTTGTACTTGCCATTAGGATTGCTTAATACACACTTTTTTTCTAAAACTTCCTTGGACTGCTAGACCATTTGCTTGAACTTTTGGAACTGCTTGGACTTTTCAACTGCTTATTTTACTTTGAAAACTGCTTGGAAAACAATTTTGGAGAATTAGACAAAATATTACTTATAATAGAGCTTAGGCCAAGCCCAGAATAAGCCGGAAAATAAATCAATTAAGTCGCTATTAAGTGAGTTTCATAGCAAGGCTCGTCTTAGGCTAAGCACGATCGTGCTTAGAGGTGCTTAACTTGAACTTACTTAGAAACTTTTCCAAGCATTCTTTAAGCATTTTAAGTAAAGATAAGAACCATTAAGACGGGTTAAGCAAAATCGATATTTTCCTGATGTACTGGCAGTACTAGCCGAGACTGGCAGCCCTCAGTTTTAGTGGATGCCAGCCACCCCTAGTAACAACAGGTCATGATAGGTCATTTCCATTTTGCTGATGAATTGCCTCAATGGCAAGCGGATGAGGACCAAATCTAGTTGCGATTCGGAGGGGTCGCCTGTTATCCACATTCAGGCCCATGTCATCTAGGCGTCCCTTCGTATCTTGAAAAGGCCAGTGCCACAGCCCAGAAGGTTTGAGGGTTAAAATGAATACTTTATTCTTCTTCTTGTGAGTGGGTGTTGCGCGGGTACAAGGATTGATGCGAAACCTATTCGTCTATTTCCTGGCTTCTCATTCGTTGCAGTGACATGTATGTAGTTTGCGAGTGGGATCTCAGTCACGGTATCACAGTTATTCAGTAGCTCTGAGATGGTTGCTTTTATTCCCTCGTTATGCGTCGCGTACTACTCCATACTAAGACCAACCCAGAAGTGTGTGCTGCAGGCCCACAAAGTCTGGAGTCCCGAGACCCGTCACCTGCCGAGCCGAAAGTTAGTCAACGTCGATAATGAAGAGACAAGTCTCGCGTGACGAACAGGATCCCATCCAATGATGGCCGAAAATCCGTCAGTGCCGCAGCCCGGGTTAGACCCAGATATGATGTCGTTGATGCCCGCGCGGCCGTAGCTGTACAACCAGGGATTGAGGAACCCGAGTGGGCGCTTACCTACTGAAAGCCGATAGTCGTTGAGCAGTGCGATTATGCCTGCCACGATCTGTACATTGGCGGTCGGCTCGGTGTTCGGGGATGAATGACGCAGAGCGGGGGAAGAGGGAAAACGCACTGGTGCCGCGCCGCTTGTGCCGAACGAGAGCAAAGGCTGGTTGTTTAGGACAATAGAGAGTTTGAGCGCTTGCGCAGAAATGTCGGGGATACCTCGGCCTGCCGCGCTGTACAAACCACGAAAATTAAAAAGTAAGAACAGGTCAGGTCAGGTCGCGGCAGAACCACACTTGTAAAAGCCGTTATGCTTGCTGCCGAGATCCCGCAGGAAGGTGGGCACAGCCTCGTCCTGGTAGTCCGGCCGCGGAAAATGATTCGAGAAGCCGCCCCCAGAGAGGCCTGCCGCGACCTCAGGGCCCTCGAACGTCGTGCCGTCCGTTGTGCCGCCGACACTGGTGACCCAGGGACCTGCGAAGCCGTGGCGATGTGGTGAGCGACTTGTGCCTGAGACGGTGGACTGCTTCCAAGGAGAAATCATAAAACTCTATACATACAGGTTGAAGGGAACTCGGGGTTAAACTGGACTTTTCCGGAGCCGTCCTTGGCCACACAGTTCCCCCTGCCGACGCCCCCGTTGCCACTCGTGAAGATGACGCTGACGCCACGGGCACCGAGTTGGGCGAATAGTTTGCATAAGGCCCTTGTATACTCCAGCGGGAGATCACTCTCATTGTTAGAATACGGGGTGACGATCGTCTGTGGGACGTTCTGATCTTTGAGCATGAATCTGAGCCACTCCAGCCATGCGTCGCCCTTGGCCGGTTCTTTGTTGTCAGGTTGTATGCGAATACTGCCACCGGTGCTGTAGAAGATATGCGGGGTCGGGTACGCCATAGCCTGCGTCCACTCCATGTTGAGGTTCCCCTCAGTGGACGGGCGGCGAGGGTCATACCCGCCGCCGTTGATCACCGCGACGCGGTAGCCCACGCCCACCGCATCTGTGCGATATGCGGCCATATACGTCTTCAAATCTACCGGGCTCGGGTATTCGTTCAAGAAGCCCCCAATCCCGATCTTATTCCGGTCCGTTGCGACCGGCACATAGGCGGACGTTTTGTACAGCCAGCGCAGGTCCGACGGCGTGACTTTATTATTGCGACTCGATAGCATCGTCACGGGCTCTCTCGACCCCATATCCGCAGGTGCCCTGACGGCGCTCCTCCATGGCGTCTCCTGCGGTGTACACATGGAGTCAAAGTACGTCGTCGGCACGACGGTTTGCACGTGTGTGTGCAGCACCGCAGGGAGTGCATAGCCGATCGTGCGGAGAATAGTGGTGTCATTCGTCCCTGTGCGCCGGTAGAGCTGGTACGACGCGCCGAGCAGTGCATTGGCTTGGGACACGGGCACCCCGGTCAGCGTCAGCCAGCCGCCGCCGTGTGTCGTTGAGACGGATGAGGACGGCACTCCGTGGTGTTCAAGCCAGGAGTTGATGAGCTCGAGCGTGTCTGGGTGTGGCGCGACGAGCTGAGCGACCTGTTCCTTTGAAAGGTGTGCACCATATCTTCGACAGAGTAGTGGCACATGTGAGTACATTGTACGCGAAAGAGTGTTGGAGAGGACGTGCTTTGAACTCTTGGGGTCGCTGACCTTGTACAGCGCGTCAATCAAGGCACTCTCGTTGTGGGCCTTGAGCGCAACGTGGAGGTCGATGGTGGTGCCAGCGGGAGGGTAACCAAGGGTATCCCAGCCTGATGGGACGGCATTCCATGTGTGCTTGATACGTACGTCGTCCCAAGGTCGTGTGAAAGACGCCGCGAAGGTGGCGAGGGGCGCGGCGGCGAGGACAGCGAGGTGGTGGCAGCGCATGATTAGAGGGTAGCCGCCGGGGGTTAAGGAGGCTAGTGGTGCAGAGAGCGCGGACAGGGACACCAAGAAAATGACTGGGAAGCGGAACTTTTATCGTACATCGAGGTTAAATGGCGATAGGAGCCGCGGAATTATCTTAACAGAATGCGATCCGTGGCCGAAATTTGCCCATGGATGCTGTGTAGGATAGCATCAGCAAAATGGAAATGACCTGTCATGACCTGTCATTACTAGGGGTGGCTGGCGCCCGCTAAAACTGAGGGCTACCAGTCTCGGCTAGTACCGCCAGTACCACCAGTAACATTCCATTTTCCTGATGCTACTCCTACATAGTCGGAATCTGGTATACCCAAAAATAGTAGATCGGAAATCTATTGCCCTCAATCTTGTAAATAGAACATATGCTGGATCACCAGCTGGCTCTGGTGACACCGCTGTGGATCCGTTCACCTCTTTGTTTGCGGCATAACTGTGACGTGACACACGTCACTCCTGCATCTGGTGAGTCTAGCAGCACATTCACCCTTCAAGGCTAGCACAAGCCCGAGAGCAATGCTCGCCGCCAATACCCCGCCCGACCCGTTTCATCGCCTTCCCATTCCACCCCGCCGACCTCCGCAGCGCCGTACAGGTGCTCACTGCCTCCTGACTCGTGCATGACCCACCGATTGATGGGCTCGATCTTACCATCGCCGTCCTGCCGCGCCGCCTGCATCTCACGCTCGGCGTCATGGCCCGAGCGCCGCTCCCGTCCTGTGGGGCTTCTGTAGACCTCGCGACCGAGCCCGAGCGGGAGCTAGCTGAGACCGCTTTAATGTAGAGGTCGACTATAGTCCGTTTGTGCTCTCGCCGAAGCCCACCACCCACCACCCACCACCCGCCAAATGCGAGCGGGGCCTGGCCGACGGCTGTGTTGCTCAACCGGTATCTCTACGACGGCACCGACTGAGCCGATTCACTCATTTCATGAGAGCAAGATCTCCCACAACATTAGTGATTCGGCTAAACGAATATATATTAGTAGTGATTGTGGTCAAACAGGTAACAAAAAGATCGGATGCTCGATGCCGATTGCGTTTCCTTTGGCCGTCACCTTCCTGCAGCCATAGGGGCCAGTGTGGGAATTGGTACTAGTGCCTTCTATCAACACTGGTGTATCATTTAGAACTGCATCCGCACGATGCAAAGTAAAAAGAAACCGCAGAGTCAAGATGTTCTGGGGCTTAGAGAACAGGTTTGGGTCGACGTTGCCAGCGGGGCATAGTTTGAGACTTTGAGAAAGAAGAGGTGTGTGTCCCAAAAGATTGATAGCTGCACAAAGAAAACGTCGGTCGTTTCAGGCATAAAAACCATTCAACGGGGTTAGGTCCTTGGTCAGGTCAGCCAAGGGTGGTGCGTTTACTTTCATCCATGTTGTCGAACGATACACTACTTGTCCGAGTCCGAATGCCACGAACTTCAGAACTGTTCGCACGAATGCTCGCTGCTCATCGAACTCAAGTCTTCGTCTGAAAGTAAGCCGGAAGGCGTCTTCCAATTCCATAAGGCTGCTGTTTCGAGTGCTTCCCTGGGCGGTCGCGCGCTCTTGACGTGGCGATCCTATCCACACTCCTCAGACCCGACGCCCGATCTGGTTGGCCAGTTTTTCTCCATGCCCTTTGACCGACGTACGCTGATGGGTACTGTACATCTCATCTTGTTCTACATATGTGTGAAATGGTGGGGCGAGCATGTGATCATTGCACGATTACTTATCAACTTTGCAATGTGTGGTCATCATTATGGTGACACCGTGCGATTGCTGTTGTAGAGACTCCGACACACCTCACTGACTTTGAAATTGAAGCTGATCTCGAGAACATAAGATATGTCAGAAGCTTGACTCAAAACTTACCACCCTAACTTAGCGTGGTCTTAGTGTCCTGCTACCGCGTGAGGACTACAGATGGTAGCAGATATGTGGGACCAATAGAAGATAAGCATGGGAACCTGAAGGTGCTTACATGTAGGATAGGGGGTATAGTAGAAGTCGTACGTGGCAGCAGAGTCGTTGTTCGGAATCACTTGGGTACTACATCGGGATGATATCCAAGTCTGGACATATGGCCAAGGGAATTTGTTCGTGGATGGGGCACATGGACTATCCTCTGCACCTTGTGATTAGCGACATCCTAGCTTTCAGGACTGGGCTCGGAGACCACGTTGTTTCGTGACCCTGATGAGACGGTGGGCATGTGTGTGTCGCAGTTTGTGTGCAATCCCCCGTTCAAATAGGATCAATCTTGAAAGAAGACGCGGCAATTTCAAGGAGTTAGTTCAGAGACAGGTACGCTTGTGGGCACGAGAATCCTGAACCAACACTTCACTGTTGAGCAGAGGGTGTTAAGGAAGGGAGGAGACAGAGAGGGGGGGCGCGAAGGGGGAACTTGAAGGCGAGTCGTGCCGGGCCAGCACATCATACAGAAACCTTGCGTGGGGATTGAAATTATTGAGGTGTAAGATCTAATTACGGCTGTTATCATGTTGATAGCCCCTATTGTGTCACCCTCTGTTTAGTTCTGGCTTCTACCACTGGCAGTGATGGGTCCCTGATGCAGATTGGCCGAATGCGGTGCCAAAGCCCTGGGCCGTCTCTCAGAGCCTGAGCCTGTTCTTGCTGTTGAACCCAATGGCCAGCTATGGGGGGCTACCAAGTAAACTGTTGGGCACAAGCATTTATAACATTAGCAGCGGGCTTGTTCTCCCCAATTTCTGGCTACAAGAACATGATAAGAACGCTTTCTGAGTCATCAATGCCGGGTCTTCAGACTCTTCACTGTCTCCCTGCCCTTGTGGACCCAATGTTACACCACGATTCAGCCCTCCTGCTGACTATCAGCGACCTCATCTCCCGAAAGATTTCCGAGCACGCACTTGAGGCAAGATTTGAGGTATGTCGGCCATGTGGCTCGGCATAGGCGGCATCGGGTCCAATCACAGATAGAAACCAAACAACGACTGAACAGAGGGTGACGCGACGTCGCCTCTCGACATGATAACAGCTGTATGAGATCTTCCAGTCATAATTTTCACCGCGGCCGCGGCTCTGCCACCGAGAGGTCTCAGGTGACTTCTTTCGTTAACAATGCTAGTGCAGAACCCTGGTCACGAGGCGTGTTTCTGGGTTGAAAATGCTTATATATTGGTGCGACATTCCAAATGATGACCGCACTCCTCCCCATTTCTTCGAAGACCTTCCCCTCTGCCTCCGTTCATTATGTCTCCCGACCACCAATGTATTGCCATCCCCCTTTCCCCCCTTCCCAGCGATGTGTCTAACAAAGCCACTGTCGTAGGTGAATATCCTCGTCCCACCTTCGTCACCAGCTCGGTACAGACCCGTGAGTGCTTACTATAGTAGGCACACCATATGGTCCACAAGACCAAATTCCGCGCATGCAGAACCGCAACTCATCACAGGCAAAGACCGACTTTCTCGATGGATCTGACACCTTATTCTCCATGTACAACGAGAAAGCGTGCGAGTTTGACTCGAAGCTCATCCGGGACTGGAAAGAGGATGCAGACGGCCTTATACTCCTCGTGGGTCACCGTAGTCCTTTTCGTTTCTTGACGTATCTAATATTTGACTTAATCACTGCATGATAGAGTGGTTTGGTCTCAGCTTCCGTCGCGGCATTCTTGTCACAGTCTTTTTTTCAATCTCAAGGTGACTCGAGCTCCAACGTTTCTTCCGACGGCAATTCACTGCCAGTGGCACTGGAAACGGTTTCTTCCACTTTCACAATACTCTCACAACTGGCCTGGTTTACAAGCTTGATGATGAGCCTTGGGTGTGCTGTTGGCGCAACCCTGGCCCAAGGGTTTGTGCGCCAATACTTACTCCTGACTCAGCTACAGTCCACTGGCAGTCCGCACTGGTCTGCGCGTATTCGAGTGTGTATGACGCAGTACGGATTTCCTGAATTTGTTTCGCGATTCCTCAAGTTTTTAAATCTGCTCCTGCACACGTCTATCTATCTTTTCCTGGGCGGACTCCTATTTCTAGCCATCTCCTCTAGTAATGCACTGACAATTACAGTTGTCACTGTGTCTTTCATTTTATCGTTGATGGCTTATCTGGGTTTCACCTGGAGATGGAAAGTTAGCCTCCGTTTTCTATTTGTTTCCCCATTGTCACTATTCCGCCGCCATGATCTCGGCTTCCGACCCTCCACTGGTTGGCAAAAACTGCTCCGTGCGACGACACAGGAAATTGTGAAGCACATCTCTACTCGTACCACGACACTCGATGCTGGAGCGGTGTCGTGGCTCATCAATTCTCTGACTCACGATCAAGAGTTGCAGCGGTTTATAACAGGAATCCCCGGTTTCTATAATTCAACACAGGTAGAAGAACCAGCGCAGGTTCTCCGAGACGTGAATTCGGACACAATTCCCAAGGCAATTGTGGCTCTCATGAATCATTCATTATCTTCCGATCTCGTCTCGGATACGACAAGGCAGCAGCGAGTCACAGTCTCCCTGAAGGCGATGCAGACTGATCCGTACCTTCTTCAGCGCACTTTCTTTCACACGCTCTGCTCCACAGAATCCGCCATTTTCAACTCCCTCACCTTTGTTCTCCTTGCGGATCAGTACGCCGATGACGAGGACCCGAATATTCGTTCCCTTGCAAGATGTATAGTCGCGATCACCATCAACCACCGTGAAGGTTACCACTCAGATGGGCGTTGGGCCGGCATCATCCAGCGAAGATTGGATTGGTCACGTGCCCTTTTTGCCCTATACTATGGGCAGCACGATAGCGTCAAACTTCGTAACCTAGTTCGGCTTGCATGGGAATTATACTTCACACATCCTGGCTCTGGCTCTCCCTCACCTGAAATAATCCACAATTCACTGCATGTGGCGCGCCAACTGAATGTAGAAGCCACCGCACCTGAACTCCGGCACGAATTCTGTGACCTTTGGAATTGGCTCGTAGCTGCGTTGCAAGGCTGGCCTGAGCACCCAACCCTTAGATCAAATGTGATGCTTATCCTTTCTTCCATCCATCCTATTTTCGTCCCTCTGCATCAAAACACAGAGTCACAGTCATCAGCACTTTCGTCCTCCACAAGTGATCTAGGCCTTCGGGATCCGTCTTACTATCCCCAGTGCACTGTCGCTTCTCATCGCCCCAGTACTCTTGTGAGTCTGAATGCAAACACTCTGTCGCCCATGGTGCCGGAGGTGCCTGAGAAGCGGGCATAAATACTACACGTACGTCGGGTCACGACCTCCTTCCTCTTTATAGGCTCACCCTTTTTTAAAACATTTCCGGGGTACCAGACCGGCCATGGCCAGCTACATTCAAGGACTAGTAAACTAGGGTGCCCCCAATTCCAGAATAAAGGATAAAGAAAATGAATCCGGGCCTCCCTAAGCGGTTATGTCCCAGGCATGCGCAATCCTCACCCAACCTCCCCTTTCCCTTGCATCTTTGTTACGACAGTGCTCCCCGTTTCGCTCTCTAGATCTTAGTGACAAAATTTTACCTTACAAACGTTTCTCACGTCCTTTGTTCCGGTATATGAGTACTGACTAAAGTGTGAACCCGTGCACAGGCAAGCGCAATGACATGACTTTTGTAAATATTACGAGTGTGAGTACATAAAAAATGACAATAGGAGTTGATCCGTTACTTTGGCTTTGGGTGAACACGTGAATGCTATTGCATAGGAAGGAAGTGTGGTAAGTTCGATGGAGAAATGCTACCCTGAGGCGTGTCCTCTCTGGGAGACCCAGGATCCTCGTGTCGAGTAGCAGATAACTGGTAGATACTACGATATTGTGGCGGATTCAGTCTAGTATAATCGCCGCTGCGATGACTCCGACGAAGCCGTCTTCATATAACACAAGTCCAGTACGATCCAGACATGTTTTAGTTAGTGTTTTTTGTAGGCGTGCCATCATGATCATCCAACCAACACAACGCAGTAATCGCGCGACTTATATACAAACACAACTGTACCATTACACATTGCGGTGGACACTCTTAGCCCAGGGGCTCAAAAAGTCGTTACTTTGGAGGTGACAGAGCGAGTACTAAGTCCCAGCGAAGGCTAGCAGCTAATCCAGACCTCAAGACATCCAGCAATTCCCAGCTCAATGCGAAGTATATTGAGGTGCATCTCGGGAATATTCAGGTGATGGTCGGCGAGACATATCTGACCATCCACCAATGGCATGTTAGGAAAAGGGGCTAGGAAGAGGAGCCGGGCGGGGCCATAACTCGGGAAACGCTTGGGGATGCCCACAGCGACGTACAGAGGAGTTTCGTCAAGAGCACCATTCCTGTTCTCTTAAACTCCCTGCAGCGAATGATCTTGTTAGACAAACATTTGAAGAAGAAAAGTCGAAACCCACCGGAGCAAAATTCAGTGTGTGTGCCAACCCACCGAAACCTGTTTGGCTTGTTGCACCGTTCGATGAGGCCAGAGTTAATTTGGTCTCCGGAGGTGTAATCTATCTTGAGAGGACGTAGAGGGAAGTTGTATTGGGTCGTAGTTTGGCCGTAGAGCCAACATCACTTCGAAGTAGTGGGCGGGACGGGCGTACAGGATTAAATGGAAACGTCCAAGACGAGCTGAGGTTTTGATCTGTCCTTGGAGATCAAGTTGGAGATCCGATGTGGCGCAGCCACAGCCACCATCAAACATGTCCCTACCTGGCCGTCGTCTTGTGAAGCTCCCGGAAAAAAAGACCCGTGGGAGGGGTGGCGCATTCAGAGTTCGGCATTAGCGCCTGTGATTGATTCGGAATCACTCCTCTCATCCCCTCCTCGGAGCGAAATACTTTGCGCTTTGTACCGAACTTGAAGATTGAAGCGTCATGCGTGAAGAGCATTTGGGGAGGAGGGCCCCGGAGGGGCCCTTCCGAAATTTATAGTCATACTAGTCGTAACGTACCCTAGGTCACGGACATAGGCAATGAAAAGAGGGGCACATAGAAGTAGGGCATAGAACGAGGGAAATGGGGAAACACAAATAAAAGGGGAAGAGAGGAGCAAACCACAAAGTAACAGAATGAGAGTGTTTCTTTCCGGGGAAGGTTTGTGTCACAGTGCTGGGTGGGTCTTGCACGGCATACATAGTAGATCGGGCCATTGAGATATACAGACAGACGGACAGACAGAAAGACCACGCACAGACGATAACAGATAGGATAGGTAATTGATCAACGACGCCCAAGCGGAGAGCACTTTCGGGGAGAAATGAGAGAGGGGTGCACGAGCGAGAGAGTGGGGTGGGTTTGTAAAGCTCAAGGGCACCAGCCAATGTGGACTGGTTGCCCGTCCGCCCCACACACCAACCCCCTCCCACCCCCTCCATCGGGCGCTGACAATCTCCCAGTTTCGGGGAACTAGCTCAAAGCGCTCCGACTCCAACAGATGAATCGGGAAAGAGGCGCTGCAAGTTTGCCATCTGATGACCCAGTGATGGGAGGGAATCTGTCAGACCGTTACTATAAGGAACACCGGGGGACGCCAGTGTCAGTGCCAGTGTGGGAGGGTTGGTCTATGCGACAACTAACACCGACGGCTCGTTGTCCTTTCCCAAGTAAACAGCACCCGTTCCTGCCAGTGTTGAGGCCTTGAGGGATAACGATACGTTTTTTCCTTCAATCGGCGGGGCAACATTCCATCCGACGCACGGACTGGACTGAAGGAAGTATTGCTTTATCTTTCTTCCTTTTTTGTCTATTACAGTACTCGACGTCCCTAGTGAGCCAAAAGGCAAGCAAAAAGTCACTTAGCTTGTCATGACCTTGCTCGTCGGACAAGGTCATCTGGCAGGTCGAAATCCCTGTGGATCGTAAACATGAACAAATTGAATCTGGCTAACTTACGTTATGCAAATGATAACCGTTATGCAAACAAATTATCATTTTTATCATTTGCTACTGTAGACAAATAAACAACAATAGGAAGTAAATTGTGGCAAACAACGATGAGACATGGTCATATGTCGGGGAGAAAGTTCGAGAGCGTATGAGAGGAAAGACTCCGTACCCACTCCTCCCAACTGCGCTGCAACGCCTCGTGCATGGCCTGGTGCTGTATAAGTTTGGTTTATAGCGACCCCATTTATATTTCTCATTGCAATGAACCCATATTTTGAATAGAATCGTTTTTCATCGATGCTCTCAATCCTTCTCCTTCACGTCGTGTGCATTTTGCTTCTTTCAGCGTGTAGAGCACTCCTTCCCTCAACTTGATATCTCCTTTCTCTCTTCCTTTGACCGACCTTTGAATGCTGCTGCTTTCTCTCCCAGGGGAGTGTCTCTCGCTACCTTCGACGACTATACATCGCACACCATGCACCGTTGACCATGTAAAACAAAATCGCGACTCTTCCACCTATATTTCATTTCCAAAATTCACACCACAAATACTACAAATCTTCCAACCTCCGCTTCGAAAACTAAGCAAGGTTTGCGTCAACATCTATTTTCAAGGTCACATCATATGCTATATGCGCAGTGAAGGGATAGCGCCGAAGAATGTTCTGTAGGGCAGGGGAATGAGGTATAAATGGAATGACGGTCGGTCGCAGATGTGGGTATTAGTTCTGATATGATAGCTGTGAGTGGGCGATAGCTATGTTATGTCATTGATGGACCCTTTGGAAGGTCGGAAGAGAAGTCTTGCGTAATTGGAAATGCAAACAGGTGATAATTGGATGATCTGACTTGACTCTTGTCCACCGAAGGGGGGCACCATACCAAGTTAACCGAAAGTCGTGTGAATGGGTCAGAAGAGGCTGTCCAAGTACCAGGACGAAGGGGCTCGGTGGATGACTGAGCAGTTTCTGTCGAGATCAGGGGTGACGGAGACCCGAACTCATGGAGCGCACGAGGCCAGTCATTGACGGTGTTCGACGGCCCTGAAACTTGGCTAACTAGTATTTGGTGGCGCCAGTTACGTACACACAGCAAGCAGAGCGCACAGCGCGAGCTCGACAGGCTCGACCCCGCGAGCCGGAATGAATGCTCCCAATTTGATGCAGTCTGTGCAGTTTTTTTTTTTTTTTTTAATTCTCATTCCAATCCCATCCCATTATCCCAAATAACCCATTTCCCCCTTCGCCAATTCAAATCCAATCCATCACCCGTTCGGCTCGTTCTCCTTTTTCGTCATGACATGTCCAGAAAATCACTGATACAACTGCTGCTGTTGCTATTGTACCGACGGTGGCAGAGGAGCATGCGGGTGTGCAGATCAGGAATGCGAAACCGAGACGGGCTCTTTGCCTTTTGAGATGCGCGTAGGGGCATGAAGAAATTCGGACTCTACGCGCATGCGAATAATCTCATTGCCAGCCTGGGCAAAAAACTGATGTTCCTGACGACGGGAGTACAAATTTCGACCCTGCTTAAGGAAGAACGGTTGCTCTGGAGGTTGGGGAGGAAAAAGACGCATCAACTCGTGGCCAGTGGGTGGTGGAGGGTAGATTCTCGGAGGCATGGCCTGGCCATTTGATACGTCGAGGTCTAAGGGTTTGGGGCCCATTTTGTATAAAATAAAATAAAATAAATAGGCGAAGGACGATAAGGACTTACGAGGAAGAGAGATCGGGGACAGCGGTCTTCGGGGAGGGCCTGAGCGCCATTGACGGAATGTTGAATAAAAGGTAGGTGTGAAGACGGAGGGCTCATGTCATGATCTGGTGGAGAGCGTGTGGAGCGTGATGAGGGAGAGCGAGAGAGCTCTGAGACGGGACGAAGATGGTACTGCTGTATTCCGAGGGTGACGGGACGTAGGGGGAAAGGGGAGAGGAGAGAATAGAATATATGCGGGAAGCTGCAACTCACGCGCGTGTCCCTGCCGGACGTATGTGTACCGCCGAAAATGATTGAGTGCTTGTAGAGACTTCACCCCGACCCGCTGTACATGCGTCAGGAAATCACCGAGATATACAAGGAAAAACGTACAAATTCCCTCGGGGAACGTGCGCAACTGTGTGAACTAGTCAATAGTCAGGTCGCGCACGACTCCCTGCTGATGAAATAGCCGGAAGCAGAAAGGCCACAGTTGTGTGGTGGGATCAGGGAGTGAAGCTGCGGCAGGGATTTGGACCGCATCCACCAAAGTTCGCCACATGATCAATTGTGCCGAGGATTCTGCCCTCGGCACAATTGGGTATGCCCTGCGTTCCACGGGTCACATAATTGGTGATCGACGTCAAATCCTCGGATCCCACTTCGCGTAAGGCTGTGCTTGAAATCCTGTTACACTACTTGGGTCTGAATCAATAGACCTGTGGCGTCCAGATAGCGAGACCGATGGCGCGGTCATACTACCAAAATGGGAAAGCTATTGCCGCTTTGAAGCAGTCAGACATCAGCCAACTCGACTAGAAAGCGCCCAGAAAGCTCCCCATCTCTTCCTTATAAAGCCGGCTCTACTATGGCTAAACTACACCCCAACAGAGATTGGTTTGATTCTTGAGATTTTTTTTTTTTTTTTTTTTTTTTTTTTTAAATCTTGATTAACGTGGGGCAGTACATCTAAGTACAAAAACACGCGACAGTGTGTGCCTAACTACTCTGTACGTAAACTCCGGGGGCTCACCGGTGGTAAATTATGTGGCCTGACAGTGGTCCCGCACTCCTGGACGGATGTAACTTGACAGCTCGCCATCTACTGAACGTCGGATGTTGGCCCCGTTTCACCTTCCAGATCCCCCCCCAGTTCTTGACCCTTGATTCCGGCCTGCGCTCAAACGGCTGCCAAGGATAGCTTGGTCCTCAAAAGGGACGGCATACGCGGAGGGCTTCTCTGGGTAAGGGGGAAGAGGTTAGTGGGAGACAAAAGTGGGTAGACCAGGAAACACAAGTCTAAAGGGTTCGTAGAAAAAATGGGGTTGTCACGGGCACGAAAAGGCACCCGCTACTGGCCCTTTTAGGTAATGAAAGGAACGCCCTGTCACAGGACGATGGGAAAGGACAGTCGGTAGGTATCCACACAACCGTAAACAGATGGCGTAAACAGATGTGGGTATAGGGGGTGTGGGAGTCAGCCCAACTAAGGACCGACAACCCATGCGGTGAATAAGGTAAAATGTCCTGAAACGTAAGTAACAGGCATGTGTCCGAAAGGAAGGAGGAAGGGTGGGAGGAAGGCCACCCTAAGGGGACAGTAAAAAGGGGGAACAACCGGAACTAAGCCTTGCACGCATCCACCATCAGCTGCGTCTTTGACAGCCGTGGGAGTACGCATCCATCGATCCGTTGGGGTCGGAGAAACCCCGGCCCAGGGGGTGTCGGAGAAGGGACTAGACAGGTCGGCAGTCATTTGGGGTTTTGGGGGTACGACGGAGTACTGGCTGGGGTACCCAATCCCAGTTTTCCACCCGCCCTCCGCCCATGGAAGGGTTTCAACTCCCGGTCGGCTGCAGCACGAGTCCCGTCAACCAACCCCTAGCCCCAAGAACCAGAGAGGCCCTAGCCACCAGAGACGGTCTTGTCCAACCAAGAAGGGGTCGCAGAGCGACAGTGAGGGGCGTCGACGCTTGGCAAGCCCAGTAAAACTCCCGATTGCGTGAGGAGGGTAAAGGACCCAGGGATGAAGACCCAGGCCGGATGGTGAGGAAAGGACTACGGTTAAGAAGTCCAGGTCGGCGGATAAGATGAAGACCATGGGGATGAGGGCCCATGTCAGAGAGGGTTTAAATGGGGGCCCAAGAGGCCCCGGGGTTAAAGAATGGTGAGCACGGGGGTGAAGGCCCATGTCGAGGAGAGGGTATTGGCCCCAGTGTGGCAGCCATGGGAGAGGGAAAGATGAATATGCTGGAGAAGCCAGAGGCCGGCAACTCCGAGGGGGTAGGAGGACAACGGTGAGGAAGTCCATATGGTGGGAGCATCAAAGGACGATGTCCCAGAGAGGAAGGGTGGACGACGACGGCGACGACGAAGTTCGATAGGTTAAGAATGAGGGGAAGGGGGCCCCCATCGTCTGCAACGATGACCCCAGGAGCCCCCAGCAAACCTCAGCCAGAGCACCAGAGCTCTAGGGAGATGGTGGTGGTAAGAGGTCAAGAAGGGATTGGATTCTTGAGATTTGGGTTAAAAATCCCCCAGGCCAACTTGCGCTGTACCAAATGGCCCATCATCAAGTTCCACCTCGAGCTGACCACCTCTCAGTAAACCCATTCCCTCCTCTCCACCAACTACACGGTCATGTACAGCAGCATGTCGCGGTCTGCATCTCCCACTGTGTCACTCACGGAAGCGCTCATCCATATGTATCGTTCTTTAGAACCCCCATGTCGCCGGTGATAACCAGCAAGCCGTCCATCAGGATGGTGTCCCTCAGGCGGCGGGAAACGTGGTTGTGCCAGTTGAAATGCAGTATCCACACCACATCGATGCGCCGAATTACAATCTGGCACACCACCACCCTCCCCCACCACCTGTGAGCGATATTCATTGGTGTGGTATCGAGCATCCCGTCTGACAGTGACACTCTCGCTTAGTATCCGGAGGGTCCATACGTGCGCATGCATCGGGATGTAGAAGTTGCCCAAGGCGCCCCGGTTGAAGCACGTGCCTATGCTCCAGTGTGTAGAAATTTCTT
>WTXK01000199.1:0-82621 GCA_025769895.1 Lactarius psammicola
AGAAGTATGTCATAATCGTTTCGTACACAAACACCAAGACAAATATGATGTAGGATCGATCACAGTAAATCACACAAATGCTTCGACGAGTTCCTTTCTGGCCGATAGGAGGCGCTGCCGCCTCTTCTCCAACTCGCTGCGGCGTTCGACTATGTCTTCCGGCTCGCAGAAGCCTCCTGCAGCGCTCGTATCCTCCAGGCCCGTTGATAGAAAGTCCATTGAAGAGTACCTTCTCGAGGTCGGGTGTCAACCCGCGTACCATAGCTCTGTCGATGCTCATCGGGACGTTGTCGACAAAGCGCTTGTATGCAACTATAACGTGGCATTAGCCATGGCGCGCACAAATAAGAGAGAAACAAGGAATTGTCGACCTTGGAAGTAAGCGCGGACGTCTGCCATTATTCGATGGCTGGTTCCATAGGATCTGGTGGGAGTAGCGTAGCCAGAGATGATGCGTCCACCGAGTGCAGCCCCAGCTTAGCGAGGGAAGAAATAGCTTCGTTAAATGCATCCATCATGCCTGTATCGTTGGTATTTTCCAGGTTCTTGATGACATTGCTTTTGGCCCTCAAGCGAGCCCCCTTGTAGTGACCCAGGAATTTCGATCGATACTCGCGTAATAAGTACATTCATTGTGAAGGCTCATTTCTTCCTCTCCAGCAAGGATTTGATATGTTTGTCGGCGTCATCTGACAATTTCTGTATATGGGACTGCATTATGTTCCTAGTAGTTGATGTCAACGAAATGAACGATTGTAACACGAGCAGTACACTGACCCCTTGCTTTAGGATGACCGTGGGTAATATTGAGAAAATTGCTCCTCTACTACTGCTGGACGCGTCTAGTCAGTTTCGCTTTCTTGTGAAGTCGAAAAGTATGCCCCTGAGGGATAAGTCCCATGCCTGCTTCAAACGAAAGTACCGATAAATTGGCTTGATGATGATGTATGGGAAATTATTCGGTAGCTCGCGGGTCACCGCACTGACAAACAAGGGATCAGGGCCCAGGGGGACATAGGAAACATTTGCTTGCTTACCAGTTCGCCTTCTCCATGACATCGTCGACGAAAATGGGGCGACTGGTATTACCGGGCTGTTGCTCCCACTCAGTCTCTTCACTTGAAAGGAAGGAAGGAGGGGGAAAAGGTGTGTTGTCAACGACTTGAGTTTGAGGACGCTCGAGTGGCCGAAAATCGGGTGCTGTTTGACGTATTGCCCTCTTGAACTCGTTTTGAGGCCCACGAAGTGTCTGCATCAGACCACTTGCACCCGGAGTGCCGCTAACAAGGCTCTCGATAGATCGAACAAAGGTACCGATCAATTTCAAGATCTCGGCAACAGGTTCAGATGATGGTGGACCTGGGAGCCGGGAGATGTCCTGTTGGGTTTGCTCGAGTAGTCGGTCGAGTTCCTCCTGCAGCTCAGGAAGTCTGCATCGGATGTGTTACAATTAACCCCAAGATCGAAAGTGAAAAGGACTTGCCTCTTGGAGATCAAATTATACAGTACTTGTCCCAGACGTCTCGCCAGCTTGTCTGTCCCCAATCGACGCTGGTATAGCCATTCCAAGCTCGACCAAGGTGCCTTGGTTGAGAAAAACTCCGCTTCTTTTTCTCTGGCCTGCTCATATGTGATCCCGTTTCGGATGTCCTGAGAGTCAGGGTTCTTCACAGAGAAGTACTCTATTCCCCCATCCACTCCGCCACTCTGAATTTTGCTTATCCAAATGGCCTCATCGCCGGCGGATATTCGGTCAGGTTTAGTCAGGACACCTACACAGCTAATGTTAGCAACCTGATGTGTCACTGTACGACGTCAAAATACCGATTGTTCGAGCCCCGCTTGGATCAAATTGGGCAGCGAGACGGTGAGCGATTTGGTTCTCGAAATCCGCTGTTAACGTCATTCGTTCAGAGAATAACCACACAACGAAGGCGAAGGACAGACATACTTTCGCATGTAATAGTCGATAGAATGATGCAGCTTTCTTTACTGATGTACTCCTCGGCAAGCTGTTGGACTAGACGAGAGTCGCGCGGCTCTCCTCCAACGATCAAGCCTACACTAAATTAGACTGTTTTCTAGATTGCGACATCCGTATTACCTACCTGGAAGATCGACGAACGATAAATCGTCGACGTCCTTACCGTAGATTTCCAAACAAACCGAGTTCGAGGAAAATGACAACTGCCTCTCCTCGAGAGCGTCGGAAGAAGCCTCTAAGAAGTCGTGAAATGGGGTGCCGGGATTCAGGATTGCGCATTGTGCGCGGCGAATTCGCTCGGTAACGAGAGACCTTTCGAAAATGGGGCCCCCAAAGTCATGTCTACGCGGTTGCGGAAGCACGCTGCCGTCCTCGTCTGTGGCGATGTGTAGCGAGATGACACACCGCCAGGGCCCAGATGAACGCGAGAGTTGACACTCGGTTGGACACCTATGCGCACAAGGTGGTTGCAGTGAAAACTATATAGAGGCGGGCAGGGCCTACCTAGTGCAAGTGCCGGCGGCCCGAGGCAAGGTAATCCCCGATATGGCCTCTATAAGTGAGGACTTTCCTGCACTCTGCGATCCCAAGACGGCGATGATAGGGATGTCGAGGTCTAGTTGTGCGCTGCGGGAGAAAATAAGATCTTGAGACGGGTAGCCAACGGGGCCCACTGTTATCCTCACCCTGTTGCGCGGAGGCGATTCACATAATCGAGCATCCTGCGCTTTTGGGCGACGTATTGCGGGTCTGAAAGGCCCACTGGGACATCTGTATGGTCGTTCCCCGTGCTGGGCGATATTTCCGCAGTGCTGTCGAAGTCTGTTCCGCTTTCGGACGAGGACATGGTAGAGGGGGCGATGTCGTGTGAGGTAGGCAGGGTTGTATGAGGTAGCAGGGAATCGTTTTTACTGAGGGACAGGACCGGTGAGAAGTGAGCTTTATAGGTTTCAGCGAGATGAATTAGCTAAGACGCAGTTGGACAGAAAATAGGTTGCTTGTCTTCATGTCTATTCATCCACGAGAAAGGGATGACAGCCAGGGGCGCTTCTAGCGGATCACTTGGAGAAGACGGGAAGTCGCAAAGGTGATACACGACCTCGCCACACATCGAGCGCCCGGGAGATGAAATGAATAAAACAATATGAGAACCCGCTTGATCCAATTGGACAAAAAAGAAATGCTTTTGTCCGTATCTCAAGACGTGTCCATTCATCCAAGAGAAAGGGATGTCAGCTAGCGGCACTTCTGGCAAATCACTTGAGAGACGGGACGCGTAAAAGCGATACATGACCCCGCCACTCGTGTATCGTGAAGGAAGAACCAGTCGTAATGAGTAGGACAAAAAGTAGTGCTACATAGGGCACTGTACCCAAGGCGCACGTCAATCAAAGTCGAAGACAAAGAGACCCTGCCACACATCGAGCGCCCGAGGGACGAACGCTGCGATCAGATGAATTACGATGATATGAGGATCCACTTGATACAAAAAAGAACAAAGAATTAGTGCTGTGTCACATCGCCATCCATACAGCCAAGGGGATAATAGGGAGACGACGGTATTTGACGACGACTTGTCACCGAATCGACTTCTGGCCTCCATTGGGATACCGGCGTGTTCGGAACTCGTCTTCTGAATCGTGACCGCAAGAACCCCCAGTCGAGTTCAGGTTGGAAAGTGGACGGGAGAACCAGAACGATGACCTACTTCATTGGACAGTTGGACCATTACCGTGCCGTCGGGACGTTTTCCACAATGGACCTGGCTTGGTACAGAAACTTCCAGCTAGCCCAAACGTCCTGTGCACCGATTATTGTTCTTCTCTTTGATAGGCTTTGCGCTCTCAGGAGATTGACCCGGAATAAGCGCCCCATACGTCCAGGCAGTCCAGAATCGCCTCAGGGAAAAATGCGAATTCACGTGCCGCGCCATGATCGGATTCGTCTTCAAGCCGACGTCCCCCATATATTGATAAATATGCAGACGTTATTCTAACGGCAAACTCGATAGGTGTGACGGCGGTTGAGTCAGCAACATAGGGTGGACGGAACGGAGGTCTAAATTGGTAAGGAGCTCACCTAGTTCTCTTCCTCGTTACCACTTACAAAGTCTACCATGGGTATTGTGTCAGCCATTTAGCGAATCTTATTGTATTGGCTTTGAAATTTCAAGCAAGGAATCCGCGGCTTCTGCTCCTCCAGTAGGAAGTTAAAAAATGAAACGCCGTTCCGCCGCGTCTGCACATTTTATGTGATCTTGCATGCTGATCCTAAAGCCCGTCAATAAGAAAGAAAACAAGGATGGATAGGTGTAGCCCCGAAAACGGACATAGCTCGCTGCTTGAGATGGTCGTGGGTAGTAACCGGCATGGGTTTTTGACTGCAGCCTCGACACATTTGTGTAATTCTCTTTTGGTGAGATCAAAGTATTGCTTTTACGAGGGGTCTCATCGTTCCGCGAAAGCACCGGTGTAGTGCCGCTTGAGAACGAGCTGGAAATGATTCGGTAGCTCACTAGTCCCAGCTTCGTAAGCGATGTAAAATTAAGCCAGGCGCGTCAACTGCGGCAGCGTACGCTCGCGTATGAGGTCGCTTTCTGTAACTTGGCGGGCGGAGAAATCATCACCAAGTCGATATCTTTGGGCGCTCGAGGAACCGGACGTCAGGCGTTGTCTGACGTTTTGCTGCATCTCGATGTATGCGAGGAACTTGCGTCAGACCATCCGTCGTCTAGAGTGTCGTTGACCACGAGCTCGACGGACGGGCCGGAAATCACCCATATGTCACGGTATCTGCCCCAACTGGCTCAGAAGAGGGAGGTCCTCGGGGAGCAAAGCGAGTCGCAGAATGTTCTACTTCGACAAGCGAGTTTCCGCGCATATATCGCAAGGCCCGCGGAGAATAAATTTTTACTGGCTCCAAAACTTCTAGCGGAAAACCTGCTTCTTGATATCAAGTCAGACAACTTGGCCAAGACGTGACGTACAGCGAGTTCTCTCTACCCGAGCGCCGCCACAGCCATTCCAGGGAGTACCAAGGTGTCTTGGTTGAGTTGAGGAAAAACCGGCCTCTTTCTCTTGTGCCTGTTCGCAGGTGATGCCGTTCCTAATGTCTCGGAAATGTGCAGGATCATTCGGCCTTGCACCCCATCAACTCAAATCTTCTTCCGACTGCCCTCTTCGCCATAGGGGGTCATGCTGCGTGGGATTGCGAACGTCAGCTATCTGACATAAGTATAACAAAACGCGGACATACCAATCATTTGCGAGCCACGTGAATTGAAGTAAATTACACGGTAGTAAGCGCTTCGAAGACAGAAATCAGCCGCTAACGATGGTCATAGGTCGACCTATATAGAAACAACGAGCGGACCTTCGCATGCAATCGACGAGAGACTAATGCGAATCCCTTAGAAACATAGGGCGGACGAGGTCTTTGCTTATATAGAGTAGCATCGTGCGATTTTCCTCTCGCCAACAGGTCTGACACAGATTATCCTGCCGCGATATTCAGACCTTCATGTGACCTACCTGAGGGGTAATCAAAGAAGACAAGGCATTTATATGCCTCCCACTTAGCTTGAGCAAACGAAGTTCGAAGATGACGATGACCAGCTCTCTCCCAAGGAAGCTTACATCAATTTGAAGGCTCGGGGTATTAGGTCTCAGAAATGCGAGCTGGGCCCGGCGGATCCACCCAATGAAAAAAAGACTTTGCAAGTACGGGATGAAAAAATGCATTTCTGAAAGGCTGCGCCAATACGTTCGCATTCTCCTCTAGGACAGTCCGAAGTGAGACCGTGCAGCGCCAAGGCAGTGAAGAACGCGAGAGCTTTGAGGCATATACTTGACCACGTCATCGAGACAAGTATGTCAGGTAACGCCGAACCTCGCGCAAGGGCCAGACTAGCTTCTATGAAGGTCAATTTGTTAGCGCTCTGAGATTCGAGAACTACGATGACAGGTATGCCGATGAGAAAGTGAGGATGAGTAAGTGAAGTGACGAGAGTGCCCAAACGCAATTGAGACCGCTAAAAGTTCAGCCGCGTTGCCTTTGTGGCGACTCGTCATTTACAATATATACATTTACCCTCAAACGGGTCTGAGAAGCCGACATGGAGGGTCGTTGTAGCCAGTAGGGTAAATCTCGTCGCACCATCGTTTCCATTGGTGATTAAAAGGTAAAAGCTGGTCAAGGGGTATTTTAGGGCAATTGTTGAGTTCAAGTTTGGGCGTCATCGCGTCATCCTCTGTCCTAAATCCTTACAAGGATGAACCCGTTTCGCTCGCTCTTCCTCTTCTCCACCCTTACTTTCGCTGCCACTCTCTCAGCAGCGCAGTCTTCTGACTCTGGGAACCGTATCACCAGCAGCACTTCGTCACGTTCGGGGAGCAGCAGCAGTTCTACAACGAGCGGCTCAACATCGTCGTCTACCTCCTTTGGGAACCTCACCACGACCGACTCACAAGGCTCGACCTTCGTCACTTCCATCCCCATCACCATCCCCTTAAGTACCATCCCGTCAACAACAACCTCGGCGCCGTACCCAAGCCTTACGGGTTACCCTTCATGCGGTCCGTCCACAATGTTTCCTCGTCTCCACATCTTGCAAACTGACACTTTGTTGTTTTTTGCCCACTTCGACGCACACGCGTAGTCACCGACTGTCTCACTTTCGCGGTCGCACGGTCGAACTGCACCAGCATCACTGCCGTCAACTGCTACTGCCCTTCTCGGTATGCCCCCACTTCTCTACGACTTGTAAAAAAATTGACGCGTACGACGCGTATCACGATAGGATATTCCCTGATGCATTGTACACCTGCGTCGCGGCCAACTGCAGCACGAACGTGCCCTCGGCAGAGAACCTAGCCCAGCAATTCTGCGCGCTCGATAATGTCACGGTCTCCTTTGCCTCCACGGCCGCACCGTCTACATCCATATCTCCATCCGCCTCATCAACGACTCCTACCTCTTCGACCAACTCGACACCATCGAATGCTGCGTTGACGCTGTCCTGGACCCCCGATACCCGTGGGTGGACCGCCATGGTAGTAGCTGCGTGCGGCGCCTTTTTCGGTGCTGCACTGCTATAGCCCCGTTGTTAACCCCGTGTAGCTTACTGGACGTAACTTACTCTTCCCGGTGATATGATTAATTTACTTACAATCACCTTCACCCCCTTCACCTTTTCGTGATCTCTTGCAGTAGGACTTCGGGATTGGGACCATCATTATTCTAGCTATTTGGACAGTAGAACGCGCATATACAACTGCTGTGGGATTCTGGCTTGGTTCCTTAGCTGTATGGACTCTTTTCAGAGAAATCGTGGGGTCGCGTTGCCATGTCGATATTCGGAATGCTCCAAAACTCTATTCCCTCGAAGAATATACGTAATATACCCTAGTAACAATTCACGCCAACGATCGCAACGGGGTCACTCCAATATTGTACATCTTCACTCATCAACGCTATCTATTCGATATAGTGAACCCGGTTGTCGCTGTCGCGATATGTCAAGTTTGGGCTTTGACCATCTAGGTTTCAACTGAGCTGAGGCAGAAGAGGCGCGATGACGCGAGATTGTGCAGCTGCGGTCTGATTGATGGTCACTAATACGTTGCGACCAACCCAAGATGATATCCAGAAACCAAAGAAAAGGTCCGAAGGTCAGCGTAACGTCAATGAGCCAGAGTGAGAATATAATCACTAAAACAGCACAGATGTTTTCCACAAACCAAGATACATGACGTACGAGAAATTGTGCGACTAAGGGAAAAGGGGATGCATGCGGTACAATATGATGATACACAGACCGGGATCCGCAAGGGCACTTGGACACCCAATCAAAGTCAAAAGGCCCAACGCTATGTGCAACACGAAGATCGGAATTGATACAGTGGCTTACAAAGTAACAAAAGCTAGAAGGGTGACGAATGTTAGCGCACGCGTGCCAGTGACAGATGACGGCAGGAGAGAACGCACATGCTTTACACTACCAGTTTAAACATCACGTCCCGCCGATCACGTCTCGCCGCCTACACCTACTCTCCCTGTCGCCTGCAAACAGACAGGGGACTCGCCGGTGAGTGTCGGAGAGTTACCAGTGCACGACGCCATCAGTCCCCCATCGCCATCAGCTTGCCCACCGCCGACGCGTGGACGTTTTCCCGCGGCAACGCCAGATAGCGCGGCTTCCTCGGAACCGCGCTTTGAAACCCTGGCAGCTGCGGCTTCGGCAGTCGTCAGTGGAGAGTATGAGCCATCCAAACGCGTGCGCTTCGGTGGAGTCTTCAAAGTGCCACTCTCCGCCTCCGCGTGCGCACGAGGGTCGTGGTCTCCGTGCTCGTGATCGCGCTTGCGGGACGAGGGCGTAACCACGTCTGCATCCGTTACTTCCACATATGCTGCTGGGTCCCCGTCAGAATAGTCCGAGTAAATGAGTTCCTCGTCATCCTCGTCGTCCTCTTCCTCCTCTTCATATGTGGCCTCTTCGAGACGGATGGTATTATTGCCTGTTGTAGTCTGCTGCTGCGCGCGTTGGGGGAATGATTCAGGGTTTGAAGGCACGACATGCGTTGTGTCGGCCGGGCGTACAGAGTCACCGACGTCACGATGGAGCATAGCACGCTCGCAGATCTTGCAGCTGCACGCAAACAATGGCGCATACGATTCGCGCCATACCTGACGGTGGAATGGGCATTCATTATCAACTAGTGGTTAACGGACCCCCCTACAGTACGCACCTCAATAAATGCTTTCAGGGAGTATGAGGGCATCTCTTGAATTGTGGCAGGGATATATGGTATGTCGCGGAGTAAATTGGAGGGCTCAGGAGGTCCTAACTCCATGAAAAGTCTCATCCGCGGCACCTCCTCGCGAGGTGATTCTGCTTCCCCGTCCTTCTCCCTTTTGTCGTCACTTGGTGGAGGTGACGGGGTTGTCTGCAAGGTCGCCGTGCTTAAAACTGGGCTGGTTGTGTGCGACGCATCTGATTTGGAGCTCGAACTTGCGTCATCTGGTGGCGTGCCGGGGTCTAGATCGCTCTCGTGTACAGGAGGCTGGCGCAGGTCCTTGCTCCATGCCCATGCCTGTTGGAGCGCACGCAGTACATCCTCTGAGTCCATTGACGCAACAGCCTTCATTGCCTCGGCCCGACCTTGGCACATGATTCGCTTGATGATGTTTTGCATCGCCGGAAGAAGGATCTTGCGAAGCTGACGCTCATAGACACGGTACAATTGATCCGCGAGATGGTACGTAGGTGCAGGAGGTACGCGTAGCGTCATTGGAACAGGATGCACCTGGCCGTCAGTAACTGGAAGTGCCCATGGTGCCGGGTGCTCGGCAGGGGGGGGTCGGGGACGATAACCGTACCAATCATCGGCTGGGGAAAGCCAGAGTCCATCAAGGATGCGCGTGCGGGCCCAGTCTGACTGTGCCATTTCGCGCACGCTGTGTAACTCCTCAGCCATGGCGAGAGTTTCGTAATCGTCCGGGTCAACTTCACCGCCAGCTGTATCTTCGTCGGCACTTTCGTAGCCGTACCCATTTGTACGCATATCGAGTCTTTGCTGGGCAAGCGCATGTTCCATGTGCATTCCAATACGAGTGTAACGGCTCAGCCAGAGCTTTTCTCGCGCAATCTGGATGATGTCGCCGAGAGTGCCCTCACCGGCCTCGATGAAAGCCTCGATGCTCTGGCGCACCTCCCAGTCGAGCGAGGACCAGTATGGAGACCCACTTGCGGAGACCTCGCGATCGGGTGCGGTGACGCCCATACGCCGCCAGAGCCATTCACTGCGACAGCTACGACATGTTGTCGCAACGGCGGGCCAGGTTTCGACGTCTTCATTTTCGACGCAACCGACTGCGGCGACTTCGGCCGTGAAAATGTCGTAACGCGGAGGGGCCTCGCGCAAACACAACCCGCAATATGCGCTTTTCCGATGCTCGCGACAGGTTAGGATGTTGCCCAATAACGGGACGGCGACGGCCCGTTTTGCCAAGGCCAGACCAACGTTCGTTCCAGGGTTGTTGATTCTGCAGACATAACAAGAACACTGGGTGATGATGCGAAACTGATGGTATGGCGAGATGCGGTGTGGAGTGGATGTATTGTCGTTGCTCTGGGTGAAGGTATGTTGTGCGAGTGTCTCAAGAGGGTCAACCGCACAACAAGCATGGTTCCAAAAGCGATGCCATTCGACTGGAGACAAAGATCAGGGTGGGAGCACGCGCTAGGACGCGATTGTAGCTCACGCGCAGAACCCCAAGAAGGACACACGGTCATCAACTTTTCGAGGGCAAACGCGTCCCGAAAGACGGTATAGACAATGCGGTGTGGCCAATTCTCACTGAGATCCCATGTGGCCGGACAGTGGCTAGAATTAGACACGTCTAGGATATAGTGTGTGGCGATGAGCCTGAAGAGAGATAATTGGAAAACCGAGGATCGAGGAGAAGAGATAAACAGACCTGACGATCTCAGGAGGTAATTGTGACCAAGGCCTCACGCCAGTTGAGGATTTGCCCTTGTGTAAAGAGAGTTGCGAATTTGTTGTATCGAGCATTGGCTTGTCACGGAAGAGCGCGACGTTGGTCACGACCTCGGTCTCGGTTAACCCAATGACATGAACTGACATTGGGGCGGGTGGCCACCCCTTTCTCCGATTAAATCGCCGTTTAAATTTCAGCCACATCCTTATCTATCATCGTCTTACTCAGAGTATAATATTACAGTCGCGTAGATCCTGTAGGGCGTGCTGCGTAAAAATGCTTGCAGCCATCGGATGTCTGCCTCTCGGTTGATCTCCAATACTCGGCCCTCCACACTCGTAACCGGTTCGTTCCACAAGATGTGGCCCCTTTCTTGCAGTGTCGCCAGCACTTGCAATAGCCATAATGGTCGCACACTGTCTTTTCCTCCACTCAGCGCCGCTTTTCCAACCTCCTCGAACTCATTCCGGTCCAATCCACCAACGTAGGCTCCGATCTTGCAATACCCTAGCAGTTGCGAAGTTTTCCCGCGAGCGCTGGAAGGCACAGTCGGCATGTGTAACTCTCGGTGTGGCGGCGAGGTCATCCCATGGCGCGAGGCCGGCCTTGAAGGCGCTTTAGGTGTTGGTAGCCGCGTTATCGTACCAGCTGGGTCGGTGTAGATGAGCGCCCACTGATACTTTCCCTCCTGGTGCAAAGAATGTGTCTCGATGTAAAGAGCGTCGCAGTCGAACTTGAAGGACTGTGTGCTTAAAGTATCCTGTATCTAGTATTCAGCCCGGACTGGGCCAAAGGGTGTGTGCAAGAGCAAGGGGAAAAGTCAAGAGCGATCACTCACCATGACACGAGAGAATAATAGGGAGCCAAAGGAGGAGAGTGAGGTAAAAAGGATTCAGAAGTTAAATGGTCGGCACAGGATTGAGGGAAGAGTTGGTGAAAGTGCTGGAAGTGGATGGCGACAGACGGTGGTAAACCAAAACCGCTAATTTATTCCTTCGGGGAGGGAGTCACGCATGCGTCCCCAACGAACACACCTCACCTGCAGGCGGTGGAGCAGTGGTGGAGCATATTTTGATAAGTATGCCCTTTTTTGACACACCATGTCACACCAACCGGGCATGAGGCGCCACCGGTTTGAGTGATCCGTGCACCCCCACAATGTGCTTCCCTATGCCCGCGTCCATAAACACGCACACGTGTACCCCCTTCCGAACTTTCCCCCTTAGTTGGTGCCTCAACCCTACTCTAAGTGACGTCAATTCGGTCCCTCCTTATGTTTAACTCTGAAAAAAGGCGTAAGGCGTCCTCCGTAGGCCAGTTCAAGTACAAACCAACTCGCGAGATTGGCCCTCATCTGGTCCCCTCTTGTTTAGTGGGTTTGATGATGATTTTATGCTTCTTTTTTTTAATCGATTACCGTGCGCGTCAGCGAATAACCCTCATGAAGCGCTTCATATCCGTACACACTTTAAAACTTGATTTTAGACTTCCACCCATAGTCCGAATGTTTTTTTAACCCTTGGACAGCATCCGTCGTGTCCTGTGTTCCAGCTCCAATCGATAATGTACTTGTGTACCTGCTGGCTGCTGGGTGCGACAGCGCAGTGTCCAATCTGGTTGGTGACTCGTCACGTGCGAACACGAAATATCGGCCATGTCTCGGATCAAAGCCGGAGAACCTCGCTACAGTCATACTATTATGGCATTCAGGTTGGGGTAGGAGCTAACTTAGTCGTCCTCTGTTGTTCAGAGCACGGAACGTTTCCCGCCGCTTCATCATTCCCAAGCACGCTTGCGGTCCTAGCCATCTATATTGTACCCCAGAAAAAGCTCCACCCCAAGCCGGACCCCCTCGAACGCTTCCGAATAGACGGACTCGTTTGACTCTCTCCGCGGACATTTTCTTCGCGAATACTGTGACATCCACCTCACTACCACCGACTCACTTGAGTCGGGGAAACCTAAATGGCCCAATTTATTAATAATGGCCGTCGCTGTCGTGCTTCGGTACAGCACACGAATGAGTTTCTATTTGAATTCACTCGCAAACGAAAACAGGGTGCTCTGAATCCAGTCACTTTCCGAGGAATCGATACCTCCTTTGGCACTTTGCGTCTGATGTGGATATCCCTCAGTCCACGGGGGGTTTTTTTTTATGTGACTTGACGTGACCAAGGCTGTAGCCGGGAACACCCCCGGGCCAGGCCTCGAGGTTTCGTCACGGTGCCTTCGTCTGGTTCGCACCGCTGGCCTTCCTCAATTTTTGGCAGGTGTCTCTCCGATCCGTGGCACCTTCCACAAGCGATCTGGTGGCGTACGAATTCTCCTAGTAAACCGTTTTTCCAGATTTAAAACCTCCGTACCCACCGTCCTTTCACCTATTAACCCCATGGGCCGGCGAAACACATACCATTTTCTCGTTCGCTGGCCTTACTGCCTGCTCCTGGTGGTGCGTGTGGTGAAGCTGAACACCACATGGCCACTTCACATCATTCACTGCAATTGTGATGCGACTCGCCGTTATTGATAGCGCGCTCAAGCGAGCAGCGTCAGCCCCTCCGCTGCACGGAAAGGTCGCAATGAGGATTGGGGTCAGGAAATGGCCGCCAACAATAACTAGATGTCGATCAAGACCCGTGCAACAAGGCGAAGCGCGATTCGGCCCTGATTAATCTCGCCTTTGACTTTTGTGTTCACCAGTACCTTCAATTACTTATTCCCAGTACATTTTTCAGCATTTGGCGCCGGTGCCCCGATGTCTGTCGTGGCCCCTCCTCTAATCACACCTTTGATTTCATTAGGTGGTCTACTGTTTCCCTGTTGCCTGTCGTAAAAACGAGATCAAGTGTGAAAATGGAGCCTATGAAGCGGTTTTTTGGTATGCCCTTATCATCCTACTGATCTGGGGGAATGGATAACAGCGTAAGAGATGCTATGGTTCCTTACACTATTTTTCTCATATTTTTATCGGTGGTGAGTATCCCCCCATGTCCGTGTTTCATTCGCTGTGATTTATTCTTCGATTAGCTGGGTTCATAAAGCCCAGAGACAGTGACTCATGCCCGTCGTGGACTCTACGAAAATAAAGTAAGCTAGGTGACTTTCTCGGTCACTTTTGAGTTCTTTTCGCTCGACTCCCAAAAATTGAATTTTCTTTCGGCAGGGCGTGTGTGCTTCTGCTGCTGCTCGACTACAGCGCCGCGTTCCAGTACAAATCGAGAAAGCGCGTTCGCGATAATCAGGGGTACAATCTTCCCCCCAATGCTGATGCATTTCCACAGTCCTCTTTCTTTCTGTTTCAATCCAAGTTCGTGTGGATCGCCATATCGTATCTGACTGTGTCGAAGGTCATCAGGAGAGGGACCTCTCACCCGCGTCAAACAATGTTCTGTAGAAAAGTGTTTCAATACGGACCCACCTACATAGAAGTGGCCCGGGTTGCCAAAGAACAGACTCTAGTAGGAACACCATGATTTATTTCGGTGTTTCGATGCATATAACTTTTAAAGAGCGGTGGTATGCGACCGATGTATTAAGTGTGCTATATAATCAATCCACCGTCCCCTGACGGGACCGAGGCACCAGGTCCTCTATGAGCTACCTTTGACCACCACACCGTCCGTTTTCCCATGATCCTCTCCTTGTTCTGCATCCTTTTTACCATCGCCGGGAGTAGGTGGCGGGGGAGGTCCGCCGCCGAGCGTCGCTGCAACGCTGGCCCACAGCGGACCGCTCAGAGCATTCGCCTGGGCTTGACGGTCTGCCTCGATGAGGGCATCAAACTCGCCCTTGTGTTCGCGGATGTACTTCTGCTCCTCTCGGTAGAAGTTTTGGGCCTCGCGGCGCTTGGCTTCGAGGTACGTCAAGGGAAGCGGAGCCGCATGCTAGAATTTTAGTTTTTAGAGAAAAGGTGAGCAGGGCGGGCGGGTCTGTGGATGCTGAGGGTGCTGACCTTCTCTGAACCGCTGGAGAAGAGAGAACTGACGGTAAAGCCGCCGCTACTCAAACCCTGCCAAAACGTTACCGCGCGTATAATTAACCAAGAGCGCTCGTATTTACCTTTCCGCCTCCCCGGGCCTTCCACTCCTCGATGAAGGCTCGTTTGCTTTCTGCCTCCTTTTCAGCGTACTCGAGCGGGATGTGCTTGCCCTCGTATGCCTTGAGAATCGCGCGCACATCCGGTGGTTTGTAGATGCCAATAGCTACCACCGTACCGACGTTGTCAGTTCAGAAATGAAGAGCAATCGAGCTGGGCCTCACATTCGAGGAAGGGGATGAATTCAATGAGCCCTTTGTCCCCAGGCTCGCCCTTCCATGGTTTCAAAATAATGGCATTTTCTGGGTTGGTTACCACATGCTCAGGATGCGTGTCGAGCTGTACGCATACCGAGACATCAACCTAAAAAATATAATGCGAAAATATCTGGGTACGTACTATGATGACACGATCGAGCGGCCGGTTGAGGTATGATAAATCCTTCACTGGACCGTTCTCGGTGCTGCGCGTGGACTCGCGGAAGAGCTTGTACATGATAAAGAAGTTGTACGGGTCCAGCTTTTCGATAACTGGCAGCGCGGTCTATGACGTGTTTCCGTTAGTAGAAGGTTTTTCTGAATGAAAGGAGTGTCTCGTACATAATGATGTTGCGTCGTGAAAATGACAATCTCATAAAATTGGGAGAGATACGCGAGGAAATAGTCAACACCTGGACGTTTAGCTGTGCGCCAGCCATGTTGACGCTGAAAGCAGTTGTTAGTGTGACCGGAAGGGTAAACACGTAAGAGGAGAGGGGTCGAATTAGGAATGAAGGTCGTGACGATATTACTCACGTCCCAAGTACTTGTTACCAATAAATCGTCGATAGATAGTAACAACGTATAAGGCTTTTGGTGAGGGGCTGGGAGCATGGGCGGGAGAAGTTCTTGCCAGATGGGTTTTGAGAAGTACTAGAAAGCACGATCAGAGTCAGGTAGCTCGTCATCGAGATAGCGGGGGAACATACGTCGAACATTGACGAGAGGCGGCCGGATGTACGACCCCATCGCGAATCTGGGATCGTTTCCCCTTTCTAGACGCAGGTGAACACTACGGTACACAAGAGAGCGCCGCGTGTCAGGTACGCACCGACTTCCTCTCCACGAGTTCATCTTCAGACCACTCACGCCCGAGATAGACGCACCCGCTGAGCAATCCGATAGCAAAGAGGCCAAAACTGACGCGACCCAATTGTCTGCGGCGGCGCTCTATGCTGGACAAACTATCTTTGGAAGATTTGGCACCCGTGCGCTCTTGTTCTGCGCCAGGTTCCGGTGGGGCGAAGTCGAGGGAAAGCGTTGTTGGCGGAGTAGGAAGAGGGGTCTGGGAAGCGCTTGACACGTCCGATTGATCGACGGTGGAGGAAGGAGGGGGTGAGGGTGTATGTGCACGGGTGTTGTCGGGCTGCGAAGATCCAGGAGTCGCGGCTGTCGTACCCTGCTCTGTATTTTTGGGATGATTTGGCACATGCTTCGCAGAGAACGAGCGAGCTATATGATACGAAGGCGAAGCAGTTGCCACGCGGCGGGCTGTGCGGGCGAGGAGAGCCGAATGCATGAGTGAGCAATGAAAGCGAACACCCAAAAACGTCGCGCGACGGAAACAAAACTCTCAGTCAGGGCTGTATTACCCGGCTACTCGGGCCGAAACATTGCACCCCACTCCCACTGCCAAGTAACGTCTTCTCCGAGTCAGGGATATGAAATTTTCGTACAAACGTGTACATAGGTAGATTTAGGAGCAGAAAGGCGCCAGTGGAGACCGAATTACTATCAATGGAACCAAACGCGCTAAAGCTTGAACGAATTACGCTTCAGCCAAATCAGCCAGAGGCAGTTGGAGGCAAGGTTGGAGGTTGTGCTGATGGGTCTCAAGCAAGAGGAGTGTGCAACGTACTTGGCCATCCATGACGTCCTGCTTTCTTGGTTCCTCCGACTCCGAATCGGTCTCGGCAAAGTGTTCTGCGTTCCCTGAGATAGTTTTGGGCCTGAGCTTGTCAGCTACAGCCTTCTTATTGGATTTGGGCACTCTCCGTGTTCCTCTTTGACCATTGGACGGCGCTAACAATTACGATACTGACAGGCTCCATACCGAATTGGTTTACTAGTAGCCACTATTCCACTTTTGTTCTCGTTATGACCCGCATGCATGTGCTTATAAGCTCGCTGTAACGTACAATCAATCCGTTTCTTTTCGAAAGCCCTTGCGCCCGCGCACGTTCAACTCGTCTTCCCAGTCCCTTACTTGTCTCGTAACTGCTTCGCGCGAGCCCTACCTCGTTCGGTCCGTCAGCAACTCCGCGCATAGCCTATACCTTCACACACTTTCCCCCTAGTATAGCGGGCGCTTGTTCATTGATTCTACCGTCTGATGTTCTTCATCCGCCTTTCAGTATTCTCTCCTTGTAACCTCTTAGCGTCCCCTGCCTATAATCACCGAGTTTCATCAGTCGCATGCGCCTCATCAGGCTCTGCGGCCCGAACTTACCACGGTCTTTGTACCATCGCTACTTCGCACTTCTAAACTAGGGCTGGTCACATTCAACGTCGGAACGGGACCCTCTTCAGTAGCCCCACGAGTGGAGCTTGCTGGTGGGCCTTCGTTATCCGCGTCAGGAACGGGCGTCCCAGTTTGCATCGCCTCCACGCGACGTGAGATTTCGGCTGCGCTCATTTCGAATCGAATCGTCTTGCTACGGATGTCTTCCCGTATGCTCGCTACGAGCACGACATCCTCCATACTCATTCCACGGGCTTCGTCCAGGCTAAGAGACGCTGTCCTTTCACACAGCGCAGTTAAAGCAGGAACGATCCAATGGTCCACTGCGTATGTGAGAGCGAGGAGGAGACGATCGGATGCGGTAGGTGGCTTGATCGACCTCAATGCCAACTTGCGGAGTGAAGCGAAGCCCCACCGTGTGGACAGGTGGAGAACCGATCTCCATTGTTCGTATGAGAGGTCATGCTCTTCAAAATTTCTAGCAGGTGTTGCCCCGATAAACAGAAAACAGGAGAAGTAATACTGAGAACTCACTCGGGATATAAAACAGAAAGAAAGGCTTCGAAGTCTTTGCATTCGACATCCCCTAGCGACACAATGGTCGACGAAGTTTCGTGGTCACAAACCCCGAGCTGGGCAAATCGAGTAGAGAAGTACACAGAGTCGCGAGAGAAGAAATAACGGTGAACACAACAAAGAAAGCCGCCGACCTAGGACTTGTCAGTTCATTGGGGATATATGCCATATAACACGACACATCAAAAATGTAATATTGCCATCCTTGAAGAAGTATTTGCTATGTTGTAGGAAAGATTCATCGCTTTGCCGGCGCGAGTTATCTGGTGTCTCACTCTCACCCGTCCCCACCCCTAGAAAGCTCGCAGGTCTGGCTGCGGGCTCAGTAGTATGAGCCCTGGAAGCTTCAAATTCAGGGATAATTGGAGACTTGGTGTTTGGATCTGAGAGTAAAGACTCAATTGGAACAACAGAGGGAGTAACCGGACTGGATATGGCAGGAAAGATCTTGACTTCGTTCCACCCCCAGGAGACTATATGAGGTGCCATCCAGCAGAGTTATCTGTCAGTGATCTCAATCAATGAGCATTTTATATACCACCGGTCAGCGCTGTCAGCGCTCGTGTTACGTCTTTACACAGTAGGGATCTTCGTGTTGACCTCCGAACTTTCTAGTTGGGCTTTGGGTTCCGGTCTCAGATCTGCTCCCGCCCCAGTGAGGGCCTGTTTGGTGCACACGCGCATCCGTGCACTGAACGGGCCCTAAGACATTTTATGCCCGATGGGGCAACTTCATTATACGCGCTGCGACCCTAGAACCCACGGCATTGTGGCACATCAGTGCTTCACTTCGGTAGTAAGTAGGCACGTTTTATCATGCAACGTAGCAGGGCCGCGGGCAAGTTGCTGGAACATAGACCTGGGTTAGCGGTAAGCGAGTGAGCAAGTCAGCTCGTCTGATCATGAGTTCTACCCTCTCCCCTGAGGCTTCCCCCCGCACCATGCCTACATTTCCACTGCGCCAGAGATTGCCCTCGCTTATGCGTAGGACACCCGGAGTCGCAACTGGCACCTGGTGTTTTTCTCGGATCCTCATCAAGATAACAACTCAAAGACGACACTCGGACCACATGTGCAACGCTTGGCAATGCACGACACTGGTC
The DNA here is from genome assembly GCA_025769895.1 of Lactarius psammicola. Classification (NCBI taxonomy): domain Eukaryota; kingdom Fungi; phylum Basidiomycota; class Agaricomycetes; order Russulales; family Russulaceae; genus Lactarius; species Lactarius psammicola. The sequence continues at coordinate 18,698 of WTXK01000199.1, forward strand.
ACACCTACCGGGGAGATTCGCTTTCGGAGATCGCATAGGGTTCTGTCTCCCAAGGCGCATGTAAATGGTCTTTGTTTTTTCATAAAAGTGATCCTGTATTACTGTCCGGGTCGTTTCACTGTTTCACGCTTGGTTTCACGTTGGCAGGCAACTGGAGTAACGTTGGAGAACTGCGCGTTGCCGTAATAAATTAAATGCATAAATGCATTACTGTAAGCTGCCTTTCAAGGGACTTGGAGGTACCGCGAACCTTCTGTGATTGCCCCATGCCCGGCCACGTGACGTACGCCTGTTGGATCCTTGCGATTCTTTCCCATCTACCGCCCATTATCTTCACCTCATGACTAGGTCTTCACATACTTGAGTTGGAATATTTGACAACCTAAGAGTAGACAGCATCCTCAGTCACTGATATACAGTAGTACTGATAGTCAGGGTGAATTGAGGAGGTTCGAATTCCGCGACGCGTATTAGTTGCCTGTCACGTGAATGCATTTCGAGGTGGCGTGATGACCTTGGGATCACCAGGCTTCAACAGAACATGGTGGGGAGAGGACCAACCAGAACGCCGCCAAAGTTTAAGGTCGACAGCACGGATGGAAGAAGAAACACAGGTACAACTATATTTACCGGAAATTACAAATGGCTGGTGCTTGAGGCATTGGCAAGTCGTTGGCGCCTACCTATATCGCAGCCCACACCAAACCTCAGGTGCTCTCAGGCCTGGAAGTAGGCTCGTCTCACGCTGGCGCTGGTGCAGGTACTAGTCGAGTCGTGAAAGTGGATACCCAAACAGTATGCGAGTGATAAGGCCTGGATAGGGAGCGGACGCTGAATCTCGCCGCCTGGGAGACAGTATGTTTTGCAGCCTTGACTGTGGTCCCTGGTGCGATCCGCATTCCCTGACTCTTCGGATTGGTTTTGGGAGCGTACCACTCCTCGCCGAGGTAAGTTTGGTCGGACTTGTCTCTGTCGGACTTGAAGCTAGACTCGTAACTAGCCGTATTATGAGGGTGTCGTGTCGCAAGTGACCTAGAATGCTAAGACGTTTCTCCCGTTCTTGGAACCGAATTAAGGGACCTTGTTCTTTCCACTACTAGCGTCGTCGGGATTCCTCTGTGGGGGGCCTTCGTAACCTGCTGTAGTTCGTACGCCTCCTGTCTAGCATATTCTCCCGGCGCTCTAGTTCATGTCTCATTAGGTGTTTTGACTTCATCTATTCCTCTACTGGCTGGTCTGACCACTGTCAAATAGGGCTCCTATTTACCTGGACCACCTTCTGTGTGGACCAGAGAGACTTGAATCTCGTGGGGGATATATGCGACGTTGGTTCTAAGTGACTGACTGCTCACGTATATCTCCTCGTGGCATGGGTAATATCACAACATCCATTTGGCGTGGCTCAACTTCCGACGGGAATATAGAACGAGGAGAGCTCAGTGACCGTGAGATTGTGCACCAGATGAGCCCGCATGCAGACTTAGGTGCTTACTCAATGTAGCGACCATTACGGAGCAGGGCCAATTTCCAGCAAGTAAACAGATATGGAGACAAGGCAGGTACCTTGACCGCAGTCCAGAAAATAAGTATTACACCGCACCACAGAAAAGATATCGTACAAGAGTACCGAAGCAAACCAAACCGAAAACCAACGCACGAGCCTGTCAGCTCGTATGAGGTCGCTGGTCGGCGCAAACGCTCACTGCGTCGTCGTCAGCAGCGCCATCAGGCTTCTCCACAATCACTGGTGCATCATCCTTGCCGCTCTCCGGCTTCACATCTACGGGTATACCTTCGCCCTCCCACAGGAATATCGACAGAAATATCGACAGGGGGCTTATGTTCTTATACGGCCGAGTTATGTACACTGTTCGAAATTACCCCAGATGGGGGACACGGACTGTTCTTCTCATTTTGAGCTTGCTTCCTGGCCCTGGCCCTTTCCAGTCTTTTCCTTTGGTTCTTGCTGACCTGCTCCACCGGAACGCCCCATTCGTCGTCAGCCACCTTCTCGCCACCTTCGTCTCCATCTCTACCACCACCACCTTCCTCGGGCGACTCGACGGCTGTGGTCGGCCCAGCAGTTGCCGCATCAGCTACAACTGGAACATTAGTATTGACCGTAATGTGTTCCCTGGTATAGGCCTCTTCTTGGGGTATTCCTTCTCCTTGTGTTTCTGCTGGTAGCGCCTCGCCCATAAGGGGCGGTAACTGTGACTCGCCACTTTCTGCAGGGGCATGCGCCGAAGTAGGATCGGCATTCAAACCATCACCTAGGCGGCCCGCAGTCGACGCATTGACCGACTTGCTCACTGGACCCATCCCGAACCACCCCGTGTTGGACCTACTGTTATTGCCCGCCGCCGAACCCCACCCACCGCGACCTGTTGATGCGCCCTCCATGATGCATGACGTGCGGCTGTTCCACTGGAACTTTTTTTGACTGGAGGGTTTCACAAAGCCATCACTCGCATTCGCATTGCATATCAAGGACAACTCGGAGTAAGCTCACCGAACGTTCGATGTCACTTTCATGAGTGTCGCCTTCCTTCGTAGCCCTCTGTTGCGGACCTAAAGGTGATGCCACGGTCACCCCCATAGCCTTTGCCTCCTCCACTTCTACACTCGGATTGACTGCTGAGGTCATCATTAAATCCGGTTCTTCTCCAGTATTTCCACTCCTCGGCCTATCTCAGTAGACGTCTTTGCCCACAGGGCGATTCAGTTTTCCAGCCAGCGCCACTTCAACGTGGCGCAGTATGTCACCGTGTCGATTCGAAGCGCACCACTACGGATCTCCTCCCGCACCGTCGTCACCAATATCACATCTTCCATGCTCATCTGCCGGGCCTCGTCCAGGCTGAGTGGCAGTGTTCTCTCGCACAGCGCGATCAGGGCAGGGAGTGCCCAGTGGTCGACTGAATAAGTACGCGCAAGTACGAATTGATCGTGCGATGTGGGAGGTTTGATAGACTTAAGGGCAAGTTTACGAAGAGAGGCAAAGCCCCAGCGCGTAGACAGGTGGAGAACTGATTTCCATTGTTCATATGTCAGTTCGTGCGCCTCAAAATTCCTGTGAATAAACAAGTCTCAATAACCGCCGATGGGTACGCACAGGAACCAACAAAGCTCACGCAGGGTATAATACGGAGAGGAGGGCTTTGAAATCGGTGCGTTTGATGTCGCCTATGATATGATAGTGGGTAGAGCCTCGTGGTCACGAAAGCCCTGCTTCTCTACACGACTTGCCCAGCTCGGCTTTCGACAGAATCGCGAGTAAAGAAGTCTCGATGGACGCAGTACAGCGTACCATCAATCTGCAGGCTGGTCAGTACGTTGGGTATGCAAAACACAAAAGGTCACGCACTAAAAATGTGACATTTCCGTCCTCAAAAAAATACGCATCATGTCGTATGAACGAATCGTCAGGTGTTCCGTGCCCGCCTCTTGGTACCTTTCCCTCCACTGAAAATCCAGGGAGGCCGGTGTGCTTAGGTCCAAATTCGGCACTGGGAACCCCGATGGCTTCGGAGACGGTTGGAGACATCTGCAAGTGACTTGGGTACGTATCTGAGAATGTGAAGTCAAATGAGACGATGGAGGCGGCCCTTAACGGAACTGGTGATATGCGAATTTCGTTGTCACTCCAGGAGACGATGCGAGGTGCCATCAAGAGAAAGATACTGTATCTGATACCGCTCTCTGTACGAATGTGTCCATCCAGTGTAAAGGTTATGTGACCACACACGAGGAGTCCTTAAAACTGTGCTCCGAGTCTCACTCAGGCCAAAACATCACATGCCACCGCCAAGTAACACCGTCGGGAGGATAAAAAATCTTCGTACAAGTTCGCACATAAGTAAATTTAGGAGTCTCAAAAGTGGGAAGACGTTGATGAAGACTATGGACTACCACTACCAAAGGAACCAAAGGCGCTCGAGCTTCCGAGTCGGCCGAACAGACCAGAGGCAGTTGGAGGTTGTGACAAGGGTTGTGGTGAAAGGTCTACAGCCACAGCCATAGGACTATGCGACACTGCGGGGGCCCCTGTAGCCGCGGACACTTGGCCATCCACGAAGTCCTGCTTTCTTGGTTCCTCCGAATCAGCCATGGCGGAGAATCCTGCGGACCCCCGGGCTGGGGTAGCCCCGAGCACGTCAGCTACGACCTTCGTCTTCCCCTTCTTCTTCTTCTTCTTCGTTTTGGTAGGGATGTACCACTCGTCGTTCGATTCTCCATTTGGGGTCTGTTGTTCTTCTGCAGCCTGTTCAGTTTTCTCTCCTTGCAATTTCGTCGTTGGATTTCCCTACGGTCACGTGTCTCACCAATTGCACGCGTCTCATCTGCGGCCTGAACTTACAAAATTGAACTTCCAACCACTCATAGGCGTTTTGCCCATGACGGGTTCTGCCACCGCGGTCTCTGTATCGTTTCCACTTCGCACTTCGAAACCACGGAAGATGGTCGAATTCACCGTTGAACTGGGCCATTGTTCAGTAGCCCCATGCGTTGGGCTCTCTGGTGAGACTTCGTTATCCGCGTCAGGAACGGGCGTCCCAGTTTGCATCGCCTCCACGCGACGTGAGATTTCGGCTGCGCTCATTTCGAATCGAATCGTCTTGCTACGGATGTCTTCCCGTATGCTCGCTACGAGCACGACATCCTCCATACTCATTCCACGGGCTTCGTCCAGGCTAAGAGACGCTGTCCTTTCACACAGCGCAGTTAAAGCAGGAACGATCCAATGGTCCACTGCGTATGTGCGAGCGAGGAGGAGACGATCGGATGCGGTAGGTGGCTTGATCGACCTCAATGCCAACTTGCGGAGTGAAGCGAAGCCCCACCGTGTGGACAGGTGGAGAACCGATCTCCATTGTTCATATGAAAGGTCCTGCTCTTCAAAATTTCTAGCAGGTGTACATGTCTCGATAAACGGAATAGGAGAAGGTATTAAGGACTCACTCGGGATACAAGACAGAAAGAAAGGCTTCGAAGTCCTTGCATTCGACATCCCCTAGCGACACAATGGTCGATGAAGCCTCATGGTCACGAACGCCGAGCTGGGCAAATCGAGTGGAGAAGTACAGAGAATCGCGAGAGAAGAAATAACGGTGGACACAGTAGAGAAAGCCATCGACCTGGGACGTGTCAGTACATCGGGGGCCAAATGCCATATAACATGACGCACCAGAAATGTGACATTGCCATCCTTGAAGAAGTATTTGTTATGTTGTAGAAAAGAGTCGTTGTTTTGCTGGCGTGAGCCATGTGGTGTCTCACTCTCACCCGTCCCCACCCCTAGAAAGCTCGCAGGTCTGGCTGCGGGCTCAGTAGTATGAGCCCTGGAAGCTTCAAATTCAGGGATAATTGGAGATTTGGTGTTTGGATCTGAGAGTAAAGACTCGATTGGAACAACAGAGGGAGTAACCGGACTGGATACGACAGGAGAGATCTTGACTTCGTTCCACCCCCAGGAGACTATATGAGGTGCCATAACAGCAGTTATCGCCCAGTGATTCTAATCAATAAGCATTTATATAGCATCGATTAGCGCTCGTGAGACCTTCGAACTATACTAGTTGGGCTTTGGGTTTCCTGTGATTTGTCCCAGTAAGATATTTTGTGTCCGTTCGGGCTACTTATTTATACTGCTGCGGTCCTTGAGCGCCAGTGGGAAGTCCATAGTTAGTTTTGTTAATTTCCGACTTGTATAGTTTATATAATACATTTTTGACCCGAGGCGTCTCGCTATGACCTGAAACTCCCTGTATCGATATAATCTATACCGTTCCGTCTAATACTATATGCGCTTTTTGTGTCATCGGTGCCCGACTCTACTTCGTTCCAATGCCAAGACGTACATCGGTGCTTGAGCGCATTGCAGGGTATCAACTTGCAAACTACCTGCGTGCTATCGGGGACATCTGCAAAATGGTATATGCTGAAATTTCCAGGAGTGGTGCCAACTTTAGCGTGGTTGTGCAAAATTTTGCAAAATTTTGTCACACCCGCTAAATTTAGTTAATGTGTAGGAATTTAGTCGATTTAAAGGTTGGCCTGTAAATATTCTCAATATCCTCAAAAATAGACAAAGTGTGTGATTTATTGAAATATATACCGTATGTTTTGGATAAATAGTGTAGGATATATGGTGCACTTTAGAAAAATAATACAAGATACCTTATGTTTTTTTGCTTATTTTTTCGAATAAAAGTGCCGCATCTATGACATTGGTCATGGCTTAATCAAAAAATTTGTCCGACATTTCGCCATGTTTCACTCAATTATAAGACTCTAATATGTGGGTTGGACTCGAAAAGTGGGGTCAAGTTCTATAAACATTTGTTTTGGTATCATGACGCTACACTACACATCCATGCCATCAAGATCTAGAAGCGTCATGGCGTTGCTTGTGGAGTCATGAACGCGCATTCTGAGTTGGTTCCTAGAACGGCACTTAGCAATCTTAACCCGAGAAAAATACAGGTACTCACGTGGTGAGCTTATATAGATCAGACATAAGGCGGTGATATGCCGGTGGGTTCCGCTCCCGAATTTCATCCAAGGTGGCAACGTGGGCGTTGTATGAGTCTTCATAGGTGTCAGCATTGAACTCAACACCCAACGCTTTCTCTTCGAGTGAAGCGTGGATCTGACCAGAATGATAAGTACAGTGTGTGAATGAAAAAGAGAAGACGTACAGCAACAGCAGCCATAGCCACCATCGCAGGTGGAAGCTCTGGTTCACTTGCGGTTGGACCGGTATCCGTCGTGGGGAACAATCGGCGATTCCTTTGGGCAAAGCTTTGACCCCGCTTACGCTTGAAAAAGGCGTCACGCAAAGTGTTGATGATGACCGGGTGCTGAAATGGCTTTTTTGGGTTCACACCCTGAATAATAGATATAAATTAGTGCAGTAAGCAATGAGATGCGAGAGCGTACTCCGTCTTTTGGCTCAAAGATGAACCTGTCGTTGTGGATAAGGTTCCTGACTTGTCTTGCCCGTGTCGACTCATCCTTCTCGAGTCCATACCCATGTGTGACGAGATTAAACGCAACCCGCTTGATGGAGGTGCGATAGTGTGAAACACGCCCATTAAGCTGAGGGCACCATGTATCAGTCGTTGAGCTGATGGGACGAAGTAGGGACATACCAAATCACAGACCTCCTTCTGAAGGACCGTGTCCTTCTGCAACTGCATGGCATAGTGGGGCTTGTCGAGTTTTGTAGCCGACTTGATAAGAAGCTTGATAAAGTGTTCAGTTTGGACATCCACCGGCATATACCCCTGAAGGAATGCGCAGTTGCGGGTAAGACACCGAACGCCGTCCTTCAGAATTGCCTTGAAGTCCTCAGGCTGTGTGTTGATGCAGATATTGCGTTGCCTCGAACCAGGAGGACAGATAGGTGCATGCGGCCATGGTGTGTTGCGTTCTCTGGCAGTGGAAACGTAGCTAAGGCTCAGTTCACTGTCATTGTCATCGTTGAGTACAACGAGCTCAGCCCGCCGCTCAGCAGCACGCTTGGAGAGTGGTCCCTACAAAAGATGTTACTTGAGATGAAAAAAAAAGGATATAAGAGGACCTTGCGTTGTATCCTCTTGTCGGCTTGAGTGCCGAAATTGTTGTCGTCATTGTTGTCGTCGTCATCAATGCCGCCAATGCCATCGTCATCTTCATCGGCGTTGCCGCTGGCTCCGTAGTTGACGCTGTCGTCACCGTTGTTGATGTCGTCGTTGGTGATGTCGTTGTCGTCGTTGGTGGCATCACCATGGTCACTGGCTTCGCGGTTGCGACGGGCCAGTTGGTGATATTGGGAAGGCACCAGAGCGCTGTCTTCAAAACCAACAATCTAAGGTGGAACGTATTAACCCCGCCAAATCAGTTTGTATTACTTTGTGAAGCTCACCTCGTCGTTGAATGCCTGTCGTAGCGCCCTATTGTTGAGCCTAAGAAGGTCTTCATCTTGCTCGCTGAGACCCTCCTGGGACTTGTCTTCCTGAAGAGACTCGTCCTCAGAGTCATTAGTAACCTTTTGACGGCGTGAAAGGTGGGGTGGCTCCTTGTGTGTGTCTTCGGCAGAATCTTCCAATTCTGAGTCTGCCGCTTCGAGAGCAAGTTTGTCAACCCAAATAATTTATAAAATATGAGCGACCAACCTTGATTGCCATAGGTCAACCGGCGTTTCTTTGTTTTGGGGGGCATATCGACATTTGTGGAGCGTGCACCCGAGGCTGCCGACTTAGATACCTTCGGATAAATCTTGGGCCTGAGTCCACGCCAGGGAGCATTTTCCAAGGCCCTGGTCTTTGAAGGGCGAGACGCTAGCTCCATCTGGTAAGAAAAACATCAGACATGGGGGAAAAATACTTGCGGCGTGATCCCTGAGTGGCTGGGACCTCCAACTGATCAAGGGATGGTTGAGGCATAACAAGGAAAATTGACAACTTGGACGGTGAAAGAGTGATAGTTACTGGGTGAAAAAATCAACCACGGAAGCAATCCAAGCGAGTATTTATGCAAAAAAAAAAACCGTGGCGGTTGACTTTACTAGCTCAACTTTTTAACCATTAATTTCAAATTACGAAGGTGAACACAACTCACCTCTAATACCCACAACGCAAACATCATGGTGGACTGTAGAGGATGTGGCCGAAAACAACTGAAGCGCAGTGGTATCGCCCAGCACTGTTCCAGGAGCAACGACCCACGGTGCAAGGCATACCTTGCTCAATTGAGGTCCATAGAACCTGTCAGCGTTAACGTGACCAAGGCAGCAAAAAAACGAAAAAGGGCTGTAATCAAGTCAGGTGAGACATGTTAGTATGACTGAGACCTGCAAAACTCATAACCCGCAGGCGATGATGAGGACATTACGGCAAAGGAATTTGATGGATCCGACTCTGGCGCATATCTGCTTGAAATTGCTGGGAGTGACAAAGGTAACAGCACCGGCTTGGAGGATGAAGACAACGTTGCCGGCTCGGACGACAAAGACGAAAGCGATGATGAAGACGAAGATAGCACTGGCAGCAACAGTGACATCGCCCCCATCGCCCAGCACGATATTGGTCTTGAACCACGACGCCGCACATTGCCTCCAAGTCCCGAAGTAGAGCCCGCCACAGGTAGCCCAAGTGAAAATGAACAACCACAAGACGATGACATACTTCAGAAACGTGGGGAGGTTGGACCGGTGCTCGAGAGACGTCCAAAAATCACCAGATATCCAGGAGGGAACGCAGGTGTTGTGCATTCGAAAACAAACACGACTGAAAATCAAAATTACGAAGCAAAGGTCGGGGAAACATCGCAAGCAAATGCTTACGCACCTTTTGCATCGTGTTTGGAGTGGGAGATCGCCAAATGGGCGAAGTTGCGTGGACCAAGTTCGACGGCATTCACGGAGATGATGGCCATCGATGGGGTGAGTCGGGCGATCGATAACGCACTGTGGTAGTACTGAACGAGTTTTAAGGTGCAAGACCGACTGGGTCTTACGTTCAAAAACACACGGGAACTGAACAAAATGATAGACTCTCACCTTCCTGGACGACCTCCTTTCCAACGAAAAGAGATTGTGGTTGGCGATGAGGTGTGCGAAGTCTTCTATAGAGACATTCTTCAGTGCATCCGCATGCTCTTTGGGGACCCGGATTTGGGACCTTACCTTATCTTTGCACCCGAAAAGCACTATATCGACGATGAGAGAACAGAGCAAATGTACCACGATATGCACACAGGATCTTGGTGGTGGTCAACGCAGGTGGGTTCCAGGCCAGGCGACAACGCCATGTTAACCCCGTAGAGTAAATGCTGACTCAGACATAGGCCGTGGTTGAAAGGGATACGCCGGGGGCAACCATTGTCCCTGTCCTCATATCAACAGACAAGACTCAGTTGACTCTTTTTCGAAATAAAAGTGCATATCCTATCTACATGACTATTGGCAACATTCCTAAGGAGATCCGTCGCAAGACCTCCTCGCGTGCCTATGTACTACTGGGTTATCTCCCGACGACGAAGCTGGAGCTTGAGAAGAACAAGGCCCGGCGGAAACGACTGACCGCGAACCTTTACCATGCTTGTATGCGACGTATCCTCGACCCACTGGCTTCAGCAGGAGAGAATGGTGTGTTCATGTCTACTGCCGAAGGCCTTGTCCACCGGAATCACCCCATCTTGGCAAGTTTTATTGGTGACTATCCCGAGCAGGTTTTAACAACTTGCTCTCTCTCAGGCGACTGTCCCACATGCGGCACACTTCATAACAATCTGGGCGACTTCAAACCTGACAACGTTCCCCTTCCACACAAGCTGGACGAATTCCTTGAGGCGCTCAACTCATTCTGGGTCGATTCTACTGGCTTTCTTCGGACTTGCTCCGAGATCCGCGTGAAGCCAGTGCCTCAACCCTTCTGGCTGGGACTTCCTCACCTCAACATATGCCGGTCTATCACCCCAGACGTGCTCCACCAACTGTATCAGGGCGTCATCAAGCATCTGAAGTCTTGGGTCATTGAAGCTTGCGATGCAGCTGAAATCGATGCGCGGTGCCGTCGACTCCCCCCAAACCACAACATTCGCCTTTTTATGAGAGGGATCAGCAGTCTTTCCCACGTTACTGGCCACGAACATGACCAGATCTGTCGTTTTTTCTTGGGTCTTGTGATCGATATTCGCCTTCCCGACAACCTGTCAAACGTTCGGCTTCTCCACTCTGTGCGCGCAATATTAGACCTGTTGTACCTTGCACAATATCCCATCCATACTGACTCGACACTTGGACTTCTCACAGACGCTCTGAGCCGATTCCATGCTAACAAGGACATCTTTGTCAGACTCGGTATCCGCGCTCACTTTAACATACCAAAATTTCACTTTTTAGCTCATTATGTCGAGTTAATCAGGACTTTTGGCACCACCGACAACTTCAATACTCAGTACACTGAGCGCCTTCACATCGATCTTGCAAAGGACGCATACGCAGCCACAAATCACAAGGACGAGTACGAGCAGATGACGATATGGTTGGACCGCAAGGAGCGCATCCATCGCCACGACCAGTACATCAAATGGCGTCTGGCTGGATCTCTTATTCAGAAGCGCGTAGATTGGGTGCCGCCTAGCTTGAACCCGCACCGGGAATTAACGATGGCAAAGCGTCCAACACGACACGGGGTGCCACTCAGTAGGCTCCAAGACTCATATGGGGCACCACTCTTCAAGGTCGCACTCCGCCGGTTCATCTCTGCCACTAACAATCCAGATCAAACTCGACAGCAACTTGAGGGTTTGTTATGGGGGCTGCGTCTCCCTTTTACTCGACTTCCTGTGTGGCACGTGATTAAGTTCACTCAGTTCGACCCTGTTACTGGCAAATATTCAACGTCTGATGCGATTCATGCCCAACCCACCCGGAATGACAAATACAATCGACCGATCCCTGGGCGTTTCGATACTGCCTTGATCAATGATGGGACTGGAAAGGAACATGGGGTTAAAGGTACGTTTGAACGACAACACCCATGGCTAATTCTTCTGACATCAAGCAGGCTATTATGTTGGACGCATTCGTGCCATATTCTCAATACCTCAAAAGTATCATGTCCGCCTCTTCAACCCCATGGTATCAGTGCCACTTCACCTGGCTTATGTACAATGGTATTCTCCGCTGACTGACCTCGACACAAATTATGGGATGTTCAAGATACAACCACAGATGGATTTAGAGGGGAACTGGATATGTAGCATTGTCCCCGTGGGGAATATCCGACGGAGCGTGCACCTCTTACCCAAATTCGGGCCAGTTGTGCCGGCTGAGTGGACTAGTAGCAACGTTTTGGACTGCTGTGACACATTCTTCGTTAACAACCTAACAGATCGGCAAATTTTCCATACTTTGCATAATTCCGTAGACTAGTACAACGTGCTGAAATTACCTATTCTCGGCTGTTCACCATAGCAGCGCCCTGGCCCTTGAGCATGAAACGCTGACCCGCCGTGTGACTCCATTGCCCATCTTGGACAATCATCAACCGCCACCAACTCGTTTATCAAAATCATTTCGCCTTGTTCCAAACATCCCACTCTTTTCTCTCTCCACCATCTTGTCTTGCACTGCATCGCTCCTTTCTCTCGCAGAATGACATTCTACTTCGACGACGATGACTGCCCACGAACACCAGTTTGCCGCTCACGGCGTCGTCAAGGCTTCCGCTTCAAAACCATTTCTATACCATTTTCCGCAACGCGGGCATTCATTCGTTTAACCCTTTCTCGACCCAGTAACCTTGTCCACGCTTTCATCTCCAGCCGGTCATCAGCCTAGAGCCACTCTCTTTGTCTCGGGCAAAGGTGCGCTCTTTTTTTATTTTTTTTCATTACAAAACCTTACTTCCCGCCTTACTATTAGTGCACCTCATGGACGCCACCTGCATCGCCTTGTCGGCCGTGTTTCATACAACTCTTCGATCCTGCTTCAAATTTTGGTCCTCAGCTCCTTTGTTTACCTTACCTTTCCTTACTTGTGCTAGATACCTCCGACTTCCAGTACTGAGTCTCCATTCTATGCTACTTTAGCATACGTCAACGACACCCCTCGCGCCAGGTATCGAAGACGTTTTAGGGTGGCACCGCCCAACCTCTGTTGCCATCAATATCGGATACCGTGGACTACTCGATTCACATCCCGCTTTTTTTTTTCTCTCTCAACTTTCCACTCAGACTTGCATGTTCTTCATCGTTGGACTTTACTTACACACACATGGTGTATAATAAGGGCCTCGAAACTTGCTCAATATAACCACTGGTTCCCCAGTTTTACCCCCTTTCGCTTCATCACGTGTGACTACCGCAATTGTTGGGACCGGTCTAAGTCGAAGATACCTGCGTGGTTGTATCACACCCTCGCTCACACAATACTTGCTTCCTTTAGCATTATTGTTGCATACTTATGGAAAATTTACTGGCCGCTCAAGGGACTACTGTAAAATTTGCATTATTGTTGCGTACTTATGGAAAATTTACTGGCCGCTCAAGGGACTACTGTAAAATCTGCAAACGTCTTGCAAATTTTGGAAAATTTAGTGTATTTTGATTAATTTGCAATAATTTGCAATAATTCGGCATAATACGGTGAATTTCAGCATTCCCGGTTTCCCAGATGGATGAGCCGGACTCTGCTAGGGCGTTTCAGTCTGTGCGTGAAAGCATGCGTGAGCGTGGAGTATCTCGGGATTTGGCACGCAGACAGGTCTCATATTTCAGTGTGTTGTTATTCTTCGTGATCTGACTAACTCTTGGCCCCGTAGTTGGAACCGGAAGCGCCTCCAAGTCAGCCTTCTTCGGGGGGGGGCAGCACATCCGCACAGGCTGCCGATAACAGTCCATCTGATCCACAGGCTCGCTGGGACTCACTGAACGACGCTGATACTGGGGGTTTCTCTAGTGATAATCTGGATGCTACTGAGACTCGGGCTGGGGATCAAGAGCGTATACAACCAGAACCCCTTGAGCGGGACGAAAGTGACGCGGACATCATACAGCTTCCGGACTTGCAGACAACACAACACTTTATTCAACTGCTTGGAGCGGCTACTCTGGAGGACTCTGGTATGCAAGACGAGGACATCGAAAGTTTGAGGGATCCTGGCCCAGTTGTCGATCTCGAGGATCCGTCACCTCTTCTCAGAAGTTTGAGGCATTTTATCAACAATGCCACTGCGTCTAGGGCACACTACAACGCCACTCGAGAAATCGAGCTGCTCAATAACCCTTTGGGGGTCTTTCTGTCCTTTGACCAGGCAAAGCGTCGTCTCCGTTGGCTTTCTGGGGTCGTGCCATTAGAGCACGACATGTGCATCAATTCATGTGTCGCGTATACTGGGCCTTATGCCGAACTGGACGCATGCCCTCGCTGTGGTACCTCTTGCTATATCCCGGATACTACAAATCCTTGCAAACGATTCGCGACGATACCTATTGGGCCAGTGATACAGGCCTTCTATGGTTCTCCAGACATAGCTAAGAAGATGCACTATTTGGAAAGGCGTCTCGCTGAAAATACTGACTATGCGCGGCGTCACAATGGCCAACTCGACAGATACGACGACACCTCTTGCGGGAAGGACTTACTTGATGCCTGGACATCCGGGTCTTTCCGCAAATCCGACATTGCTTTGCAGATTTCTATAGACGGTGCACAGCTCCGAGCTGACCAACCTTCTGAGGCCTGGGTCTTTATCTGGGTTGTCCATAATCTTCCACCTGAATTCCGCTACAAGAAGAATTTCATCATCCCTGGCGCCATCGTCCCTGGTCCAAACAAGCCAGGGGATATCGACTCGTTTCTTTTTCCCTCTCTGTTTCATGTGGCAGCTCTTCAGCGTGAGGGTCTCAAGATCTTTGATGCTTTCCTGGGTACTCATGTTGCTCGTGTTAAGCCTTGTATTATCTTCGGGACAGCTGACAGCGTCAGCAGCGCGGCCATGACTGGAATGGTCGGGCATAGCGGGAAATATGGGTGTCGTCTATATTGCAACATGCCCAGTCGGCGCCGCACGGGCGATGGCCATTATTACCCCGCTATGACCCGACCATGCAACTATGAAGTTATGGGGTGTACCCATGCCGATGTGCGCGTCAATGATCTGGGTCTCTACCGCAGCGAACTCCCTCAGAAATACACAAGACATCTAAAATACCTGCTTTCTGCCACTACTCAAGCAGAATACAGGGCTCGCTGCCTCGACGTGGGTCTTTGCAAACAGACCCTGTTCAGTGGTCTCCCTCATCAGCCGCTTCCCATCCCGAGCATATTTACTATGGATATTATGCATCTTACTGTACTGAATGATCCCGATTTGTTCTTGAAGCTTTGGACTGGGAAACTCAACGTCTTCGAACCGGACGATCGATCGACTTGGGATTGGGCCGTGTTCCATAAGAACAATGCCCTATGGAACGCACATGGGGAAACTGTTGTGAGGGCCGTCCCCTTCATTCCTTCGTCATTCGGAAGAGCTCCTCGTGATCCCGCTAAGAAACTCAATACTGGCTATAAGGCTTGGGAATTCCAACAATATCTCTACGGTCTAGGTCCCACGTTGTTCCGGCATATTCTCCCTCGTAAATACTGGCTCAATTTCTGCAAATTGGTTGCCGGAATTCGTATTCTTCAACGCCACGCTATATGTCATCAGGACCTACTTCGCGGTCACCAATTACTTATGGAGTTTGTCTATGAATTTGAGGAACTTTACTATCGGCGAATGGAGTCGCGCATACATTTCGTGCGTCAAAGCGTGCACCTCTTGACTCATATTGGGCCGGAGACTTTTAGGGCTGGACCTCTGGCATGCTACGCTCAGTGGACGTTAGAGACCGCGATTGGAAACCTCGGTCGGGAGATACGGCAGGATCACGGCATCTTTGCAAACCTGACACAGCGGGCTATTATACGTGCACAGGTCAACTCACTGTGTGCTCGATTTCCAAGTATCAAATTTGAATTTGGCGGCGGTGCTTCTCAGTCAAACATCATGCGTGAATTTGAAGAGGCCCCTGGATATACCTTCGTCCCGCGTTGCGAAGAATACCCTTCACCGCTTACAGAAGACGAGCGCACTGCTCTTAAGGTATATTGGGACGAGCAGGGTTGGCCAAATAGAGAGTCTTGGCCAAATGCCGTCTGTCGATGGGCCAAACTGCGACTCCCTAACGGACAGAAGGCGCATTCAATTTGGCACGAGTCCAGTATCAATGGCAAGTCTCGTCGGACATCTTGTGTCGAGGTGAGTCTATCTTCCACTTAGCACTATTCCGGATGTTCACAATAACAACAAAGATCATTCACAATGGTACTACGTGCATAGGGAATGTCCGGTTTTATTTCTGCATTCGCTTCGGTGATATTCGGCACCCCTTGGCCTTGGTGTCTTTATTTTCTCCTCCGGATGCCGATATCCTTTCAGATTCCAGTGGGACAGTATATCTTTGTGAGCAACTGGCAGGTCCCGGAGGACTTCTTGTCGTTCCGGTCACTTCTATCTCATCTGTCGTTTCCATGTTCCTGGAGATGCGAGTTACTGACGGTGGAGATATCTCAGAGACTGGGAAGTTCTCCCTTATGAGGCATGCTTATATTGAGCTTGCGCCCCTCGCAGACGGTGGCCTATTCGATGAAGACGATGACGCTGTGTAAATTAATCCATCTGTAGTTTACTCTTGTTCGACCTCTACAATATTCGACGTCATCGTGTATACAAATCAGTCTCTGTAGTTCACGGATCATAATATATACTCCTTGTATTGTCCTCTTCATGTCCGTAACTCTGCGCGCTTGAAATACACATGTATAATAAGACGTCACATCTCTTTATTGGTCTATGTGGCAACAACGATGATTTGAGGTAACACAGGCTACCTGTAACTACTGCTACTCAGAAAGTTTCTTTTTTTTGTTCTTGTGTTCGTCAAATGGAATGGGTGCTTGAGCAGTTGGGCTAATCGCCATGAGAGGCGCGTCAGGATCCTCAGTCTGGGTACTGGCATCAAAACGACGCCTCTGCATATATTAAGCCTTGAGAAAGATTCACAGAAGTAAGTACTCACGTCAATAGGGTACTGTGCCCACGATGGCCTTCCCACACGGAACTGGAGGACATGGCACTTGCCGCCAATCCACATGGCCGTATACGGAAGCGTACTGGCTTCAGGCGGACCGATGTAGTTATACTCGGGGAAATCAGCACTATCACTGCACAGCGAGTTCCTCCAACAACCCAGAGTTAGACTAGCACGATGTCCAAGATTAAATAAGTGCATACCGTTGACGCATGAGTTCATTACGCTCGTATAGAATATGCAGAACTGCATAGTTCCTCGCATATATAAGTTCTTGTAGCGTTGCCTCGTGCAGAGTCCGGATGGCCAGACCTTCTGCTGGTGTTACAAATCGAGTCGGAGCGTTCTGCTTTGAGGACATGGCACACAGAGGTATACCGGACAATGGTGTTTTGGGGGAAAGACGCATGCAATTACTGAGCACGTGATTACATCATCCGATTCCGATCTCACTTTAGAGACACTTAGACATAAGCTCGAATTTCTACGCTGATCTACTCGACAACATTTAAACGTAATACAGGCCGCATATATCTGTGTCTAGTTACGACTCTTCCTTTTCTTGGTCTTGAGTTTATTGTCTAGAACGGGGACGTTAACCTCCACGAGAGTCGCATCGGGATCATCCGTCTGGGTGCTGACTTCAAAGCGACGACCCTGTATATAAATAAGTCATATAGAAAGAGCCACAGAACAAGGGACGCACATCAACAGGATAACTTGCCCACGATGGTAATTTCACGGGTGACTGGAGGACATGGCATTCGCCACGGAACCATACAGCAGCATATGGACGCGTGCTAGCTTCGGTAGGGCTAATGAAATCAAACTCAGGGAAAGAAGTGCTATTGCCATGCACTGAGTTTCTTCGATAGCCCGAAGTCAGATCAGCGCGAAGTATCGGACAGAGAGAGGACATACTGTTGACGAAAGAGCTCATTGCGCTCGTGCAGAATGTGCAATATCGCGTAGTTCTTCGCATGTACAAGTTCCTGTAGTGTAGCTTCGTGCAGAGTCTGAAAGGCCAGAGTCTCTGCAGGGGATAGGGGATGGACGTCTTCCGGTGTGGACATGATACACAAATGACAGGCTACAATATTCCGACTTAGAGTATATATGCGCATAGGACCAAAATAGTCAGACTCACATTGGAATCCATACCTCCGTCTCCTTTTTTTCTCTATGACTCCCTCTATGGCCTCATCTGCATCCTTCGATTTTCCAAGTAACATAGACCCGCGCTTGCATACCAGGTCTAATACCTATGGAGGATACGTGAGTATATCCCCGGGTATCCTAAACGCCTACCTGAAAGAACACAGCCTTCTGACTTGTCAGACGTCGTTGCAAACGCTTCAGAAAAGATGCTTGAAGTGAACGGACACTTTGTACGCATTAAGATGATCGCCGACCAGAGAGCCATGGAGATCGAGAAGCTCCAAGAAGTCGTCGCTAGCAAGACAGCTGAGAACAACGACTTGACGGTGGAAATAAGGACGCTCAAGTATGTGTATATGCATATGGTGTCGACTAGGATATGTGCATCACCGGTACTATCCAGGGAGGCACTGGAACTATTTGCAAGGGACTATCACGAGAATAGACAAGCGAGCAGCGGTGGATTCCTGAGCATCTCATCGGAGATCCTCCCCCCGAAACAAGCGCTTAAGATCCGAACAGACAACCCTCAAGTCCATTACTGGGTGAAGAAGGAATACACCCATGCAATGCGCAAGCAAAACAGAGGAGAGACTGATGGCAATGCTACGACAGTGCAGGTCAAGCGGAAGCGAGGGCGGCCACCCCGAGAAAGCGATGATGAAGAGGACCACTCAGCGCACTTCTACCTCGAGAATCAAGATGGCACTCCAGTTGACAAGTCCACAATTGCGGAGATGAGTCGCAAGGCACGCATGCTGTGGCGTACCCTCGACAAAAACGGACTGGCTCCAGAGACATTCGGTAAAATTTCAAAGAAGGCGTGGGACTACTTCTCGCGCACGATACTCGCTGACCAGACCCACGAATTTCTCCTCCTATGCGATGACGGAGAATGGAAGCTCCGAGAATGGTCGACAAAGTCCTACCCGTCTTGGTATAGGAACAAGCACCTACCACCGAAGACGGAGAAGAACCCTACTGACTTAGACAAGGGCCAGGCAAACGAAGACAACAGCAAGCTAATTGAAGCCCTCCAGAATCCAGAGCTTATATGCATGGCCTCAGAAGACAGTCCTGAACACGGCAATGGCGATCCCGATCCAAGGGAAAAGAGCAGCGACGAATATCACAAGGATGTGCCAGGCTTAGACGACTCTGATAACGACGACGACGATCCTGATACGAACTCAGGAGGCGATAACGATGATCTCAATGCAGAAGACCCAGAACAACACGCCGGCAATGGCGACAACATTACTGGCTACGAGACAAATAGCCCCACAGCAGGACCCCCGGATTCGCCGACCCCGTCCGTAAGTAAAGCGAACTCAGTATGTCTCATCTACTCAAACCGTCTCCACTTGACTATAAGAACCATTTCCAGTCCATGGGCACACACACTCCGAGCCCATCTGTCCTCCTTGACCCGTTGTAACGTCCTTTTCTCTCTATCTAAACCGGCCACAGCTCACGGGACCAACTGCAGCGCTCCTGTATCAGATACACCGACCACATCAGTCATCCATCCACCAGGCACCGCTAACGAGGGAAGTACAGCAAACTCCACAACGTCAGCAACAGCAACTGGACTCCGAATCAAGCTAAATATACGCGCAACAAGAAAACCACCCTCTGATGCCACAGACAAGCCCACACACACTCCGGGCCCAGCGACTCACGAAGCCACAATGACCGAAGCCGATCGCATCAATCACGACAACGAACTATGTCCTCGTCTTGGCACACCTTCAACCAACGCACACGCCGACGAGACCAGGGCCACCACGAGCAAGAAAAGAAAACATCAAAACACACCGGCAACAACAGCTAAGAAGCTGAAGACATCAGATGCCATGGCCATACCCACGGAGGGCAACTCTGTCAGGTATGTCCAAGGCACCCTGATACAACGCAACGCTAACGGATGTACTAGAAACATATGTATGCGCTCTTGGAACAAACGCCAGCCCGGTGGACAAGGCCCTCTTTCGGAGTTCGACAACTACTTCAAGTCCCTAACTAATGTGCAAAAGGAGGTACGCTCGTTCGACTAACTCCTGACCGAGATACACTCTGACACCCCTCCCCCCCCCCCCAAAGCTGTTCAAGAAGGAACAGCGCACTGCACAAGCCACCGCGGTGAGGTCTTACTACCGCGCTTATATGGAATCTTCTCACAACAACACCTTCACAGAGGAAGGCCAAAGTAGCTGCGAAAAAGGCCAACAGTGTGCCCAACGCAAACTAGACTGCTCTCGGCTTGGATCTCGGACTCTCGGACTCATACTCGGACTTATATTGTTGCATTCTCGGCTTGCTTTGATCAACGGGACTCGGTCCTATGTTGCTTGTTATTACCGCCTCTTGCTCTGTCTGTAGTCGTTCGGTAGCACAATGCTCTGTATATATGTTTAATGACGGAAATCGATAAATCGTTGTTAATCGAAGGGAATTGTAAATAAATGACCTGTTTGATAATGTAAATCGATATATTGTCATGAGTTTATCGAAGGAAATCGTAAATAAAAGAACTGTTTGATAAATTTAGATTTACATGGATAAACGTAGATTACAGTCTGGGCAGTTTCGGTTTGGTCGAGCTGCGGTATTTCGTTTAAACTTCATTTTTATTCGATTTAATGCGATGTTGTCTATGACGGTCGCAGATAAACAAATTTTATCGAAATTTCATATACTATAACGGACGGATTAACGATCATCGACAACGGGCGATAGTATCGACCATCGTCGAAATAAATCTACCCGAAACTACTAACTTCCCACTGGGAGCTTGAGCCCACGGCATTCCCACGGCGTTGTGACATGTCAGCGGCGCTCCACCTCCACCAGAATTACAAGCACTTGGTCATCCACGTAGTCCTGCTTTCTTGGTACCTCTGAATTGGTCTTGGCAAAAGATTGCATCCCTTGAGATACCGGGATTGTGCTTGTCACTTGCACCCTTGTGCATTACTATGCGTGCGCCCGAGCCTGCATACCAGCTGCCTTACTGTTAACGACTGTTCCACAATTCGTTCTCCTAATTCAGTTATGACCCGCGTATATAAGCGCTGGTACTTGCCGTGATGTAAAGTCGATTCGTTTGTTCTCAAAGTCCTTACGCGCGACCTGTCTAAGTGCTACTAGTACCTGTGTCCCCACTCGCTCGGTCCATCAACGTATATCAACAACTCAGCGCATATCTCATATCTTCACTTCTTCTTCCCCTTATCCCTTCTTCTCATGGAAGGGAAGCATCACTTGTCTTTTGATGCGTTCGCCTACTTGGCAGCTTTCTTTGCTTTTTTGGCAGCTTTCTTCGCCTTGGCATCGGCCTTTACCTTTGCGCGAGTAGCCAATTCTTGCTCCTTCCATAGCTTCGGGAGCAGTTGGAGACATCTGCGAGTGACTTGGGTATGTATCGGAGAATGTGGACTCAAACTCAAATGAAGCGGTGGAGGCGACGCTCGAGAGAACTGGCGATATGCAGATTTTGTTGTTACTCTATGAGACGATGCGAGGTGTCATTAAGAGAAAGATGCTGCCTGATGCCAGTCTGTATGTAGTGTGCACCTTCAAGTTCAAATGGTTATGTGACCCCACATGAGGAACCCCCAAAATAACAGCGCTCGGGATCCATAACCATAACTATAGAGCAATTGAAGCCAGTGCAAGAATGATTCGGCGTTTGGTAGAAGCTGCTCTGTGAATATACATCCAATGGAACCAAAGGTGCTGTTGTTGGATAAATTGTGCTTCGGCCAAACGGGCCAAAGGCAGTCGGAGGTTGTGCTGATGAGTCCAGAGGGAGACTCAACCCCCGTAGCCTCGAGTGCTCAGGCTTGGCCATCCACGATGTCCTGCTTAGTTCTTCCGAATCGGTCTTAGTGAAAGGTTCTACATCCCTTGAGATACTGGGCTCGGGCTTGTCGGCTGTGACCTTCTTGGTGGGACCCACATCACGCGTGCGCCTAAGCCCACATACTGACCGTCTCAGGCCTACTTTAGCCACTGTTCTACCTTTCGTTCTCGTAATCTCAGTTATGACCTGCATATATCTACTTATAAGCACTGGTACTCGACGTAATGCATAATCGATCCGTTGTTCTCGAAAGCCCTTGTGCGCGATCCGTCTAAGTGCTACGCGTGTTCCCACTCATCAACAATTCCACGTACATCTTATATCTTCACTTATTCTTCCCCTTCTTCCTTCTTCTCATGGAAGGAAAACATCACTTGTTATTTGATGCGTTCGCCTTCTTGGCAGCTTTCGTTGCCTTCTTCAAACTGGCAGCCTTCTTCGCCTCGGCATCGGCCTTTGCTTTGGCAGCTTTCTTCGCTTTCCTGGCGGCTCTCCTTGCCCTCTTGGCAGCTTTCTTTTCCTTCCTCAAGTTGGCAGCTTTCTTCGCCTCTGCATCGGCCTTTACCTTCGTGTGAGTAGCCTCCCCTTGCTTCTTGCGTGCCTTTTCTTCTACCTTGGCGAATGCCCGGGCCTCAGCTTTGGCTTTTGCTTTAAGATCGGCCACATGTTTCGCCTTGGCCTCCGCACCAGCGTTCCTAGCTTCGGTGTCGGCCCTTTCCTTCGCACGAGCAACCTCAGACTCTTCTAGCCCCTTGCTTGCGTCCTCTTCGGCGCCGGCGCAACCCTCGGCCGCTTCGGGGTCTGGACAGCGCATGGTTTCCGCCTCCGCTTCCAGCCTCGCCACAGCCTCCACTTCGCGGTTTTCTGCTGACACTGCATCGGCCTGTGCCTCGGGCCATGCTGCGGCTTTGCCTGATGCTTCTTCTGACACCCGCGTTTCTCTTGTTTGCTCGGCTGACGTAGCCAAACTCTTCTTCAGATAATCCTGTGGTGTGCCCTCCGCGACGTGGGGCTGTTCCACTCCTGGTGATTCCACTGG
This sequence comes from Lactarius psammicola, assembly GCA_025769895.1. Classification (NCBI taxonomy): domain Eukaryota; kingdom Fungi; phylum Basidiomycota; class Agaricomycetes; order Russulales; family Russulaceae; genus Lactarius; species Lactarius psammicola. The sequence goes on from WTXK01000199.1 coordinate 41,386, forward strand.
AACTTCTTTTGACTGCAAGGTTTCACAAAGCCATCACTCGCATTGCAACTCAAGGACAACCCGGAGTCAGCTCACCGAACGTTTGACATCACTTTTGTTAGTGTCGATTTCCTTCGTAGCCATCTGTTGCAGACCCAAAGGTGATGCCACCCCTATCATCTTTTGCACCCTCCGCTTCCACATTCGGGTTGACTCCTGAGGCCATTGTCGAATCCACATATTGGCCAGTGGTTCCACTCTTTGTGCCATCCCAATAGACGTCGTTACTCACGGGATGGTTCAGCTTTCTGGCCTGTGCCACTTCGACGTGGCGCCGTATATCAGCAACGTCGACTCGAAGTGAACCACCACGGATCTCCTCCCGCACCGTAGCCACAAGTATCACATCCTCCATACTCATCTGCCGGGCTCCATACAAACTTAGTGGCAGTGTCCTCTCGCATAGCGCGGTCAGGGCGGGGAGTACCCAGTGGTCGACCGAATAAGTGCGCGCGAGTACAAATTGATCGTGCGGTGTAGGAGGTTTGATAGACTTTATGGCGAGTTTGCGAAGAGAGGCAAAACCCCAGCGCGTAGATAGGTGGAGCACTGATTTCCATTGTTCATACGACAGCCCGTGCGCTTCGAAATTTCTGTAAAAAATACCCTAAGCCCTGAAAACTGACAGGAAGGCACGGGGATCCAATAAAGCTCACGCAGGATATAAGACGGAGAGAAGGGCCTCGAAATCGCTGTGTTCGATGTCGCCTATTGATATAATAGTAGGCAGAGCTTCGTGGTCACATACGCCAAGCTGGGCAAATCGTGTAGAGAAGTAGACGGAATCGCGAGAAAAGAAGTATCGATGGACGCAGTACAACATACCGTCCACCTGCATGCTGGTCAGTACGTAGGGTATACAAACCACAGAAGGCCACCCACCAGAAATGTGACATTTCCGTCCTCAAAAAAATACGCATCATGTCGTATGAACGAATCATCAGGTGTCGCGTGCTCGCCTCTTGGTGTCTTTCCTCCCTCTGAAACTCGAGGGAGGCTGGTGTGCTTAGCCCCAAATTTGGCACTTGGAAGCCTAGGGGCTCCAGATGCGGTTGGAGACATTTGCCAGTGACTCGAGTGTGTATCTGAGAATGTGGAGTCAAATGAGACGATGGAAGCGGCACTTGAGAGAACTGGTGATATGCAGATTTCGTTGTCACTCCAGGAGACGATGTGAGGTGCCATCAAGAGAAAGATACTGTATCGGATGCCACCAGTTTGTGATATGTGGCATCCTAATGTGGCACCCTGGCTACAATGGTTACGTGACCGCACACTGGCACGAGGAACCCCTAAAACAGCGCTTGGGATCCATAACGATACCGAAATTGAAGAATGATTCGGTGTTTGGCGGAATCGGCTCTGTGAATTACATCCAATGAAACCAAAGGCGCTGATGCTTGGATGATTTCAAGTTGTGCTTCGGCCAAACAGGCCAAGCCTGAGAGTGTGCACTGACAGAGAAGCTTGTGACAGTGACGCCGGCCCGGGGGAGGCTAGATCAGCGGCCTTGCTTTCTTATTTCGTCCGTACTTGATTCAAGTTCCTCTGAATCGGTCTTGGCGGAAGGTCTGTATCCCTTGAGACACTTATTGTCAGCTATGACCTACTTGGTGGGTTTGATCGGACGTTCTCCATATTTCTCATTCCTCATTGACCAGACTGGGGCTGAGTGGGGGGGGGTGAGGCCTGGTGAGGGGCTGCCCTGACAATTAAGTACCAGCCTGGTCTAGGCAACTTAGTGGGACTCGCAGTATGTGTGCAGCCGAACCCAAACACTGACTGCTATACTGTTACCCACTGTTCCACCTTTAAATTTGTCCCAGTTATGGCCCGCATGTATGTATATGTGAAATCCTGAACGCCGGGGATAGAAAAAGTTGTGGATAGGTTCTGATAATTGTAATAGTGCGTGCTACTCCGGTATATGTACGTGCTGTATTTATGCATACCAAACCATAAACACCCCTCACCGCTGACCAATTTGGGCTGGCTCTTACAGTATATATAAGCGCTGGTACTCAGGGCCTGTTCGGTGCACGGAAGTTTGTCGCGGGTCATTGCCGATTGCCGCTGTCTCCCAGGTGGGAGACAGTGGCAACCTGCGGCATGAAATCCTTACCTTGTCTGCCCCCGAACACATCTGTTGTCCGGATTTAAAAAAATATATTTTGATTCCATTACACATGGTGACAAAGTGTCACATCGCACGGTTATCGGATTCAGCAATACACTCTCCAGCTGAGGCAGGCCCTGCGCTTCTTGTCTTGTACATGGTCCCTTTGCAATGTCTCTTGGGGATCACTCTCGTCTGACTAATCGCCGGAAAGTGGCGTGTATGGTCGTCCTTGCAGCTGCGGAAGCTGCAAGGTCCTATGCGTCTCGTTTTGACAAGGTGGCACACCATACATCAAGACTATCTGGGCAACAATGGATAGCCGAACTCTCCGATATAGACTTCGCAGAGGCATTTGAACTTTTTGTGGCAAACCAGGAATTTGCCAAAGCGTTCATGGGGCTCAAAAGCGATAACTTGCGCATGTCCGTACTTCGCCACAAGCTCATGAAGATAAGCAGAAAATAAAATAGAACCTCAGTCTGTAGTAGCAGTTATTCGCTTTGAAAAAGATGCAATGCTTGTTTAAAAAAATGTGTATTCCTGAGCGCGTATACGACCGAGTACTCAAATGCGTTGCAATTGCAAGATCTAGATACTATATAATATGCATCACGTGTACGTCACAGTCACCCCCAAGACAGAGCGAGAGACAGAGATATCATGAAAAGAAACGAGTTTCACCAGTATCTTTCGTTGGCTGGGTTGCCGCTGGAAATGTTGTCGCTATCTTTGTGAGGCAACGTGCACCGAACAGTACATTTTCTCCAGACAACAAACAAAGACAGAGAAATTTTTTTTGGCTGGGCTGCCGCGCGGCAACGTGTGCACCGAACAGGCCCTCAGTGTAATGTACAATTCGAACCGTTTGTTCTCGAAAGCCCTTACGCGCGTCACATCTGGTCGTCTTCCCAGTCCCTCGTTCGTCTCGTAATTGCTTCGCGCGTCCCTTACCCACTCTCTCTGTCCATCAACGACTCCACGCATAGCCTATACCTTCACTTCTTCTCCTTCGTCCCTTTGAAAGGTCCCACCCGTCGTTTGGTGCTCGCATTCTGCCAGTGTTGTACATTCATCCGTTTGCTTCTTACTCTCTTCCTTTTGGAGGGAAGCATATCCCGCTCGTCGTTTGATGCTACCTTTGTGGTCTGATAGTGTTGCTCTTCATCCGCCTGCATGTTCACTTTCTCTCCTTCGAAGGGAAGCGTGTCCCATTCGTCATTTGAAGTTCCGTCCGACTGTTCATTGTTCTCTCTTTGTGATTTGGTAGTGGCCCCTGCCTATGGCAACAGTCTTACTAGTCGCACGCGTCTCATCTACGGCCTGAACTTACCAAATTCCAACCACTCATGGGTGTTTTGCCTTTGACGGGTTCTATCACCGCGGTCGTTGTACCATTGCGACTTCGCGCTTCTGAATCAGAGCTGATGGTCGCATTCACTGTCGAACTGGGCCCCTGTTCAGTAGCCCCACTCGTTGAGCTCGCTAGTGATTCGTCGTCATCCGCGAAACGAACGAGCACCTCAGCTTGCATCGCTTCTACGCGCCGTGGGATTTCGGTTGCGTTCCCACCAGACCTAAAGATGTCTTCCCGTACGGTGGCTACGAGCACAACATCCTCAATATTCATTCGACGGGCTTCGTCCAGGCTAAGAGGCGCCGTCCTTTCGCACAGCGCGGTTAAAGCGGGAATGACCCAATGGTCCACTGCATATTTGCGAGCGAGGAGGAGCCGATCATATGAAGTCGGTGGCTTAATCGACTCCAATGCCAACCTGCGACGTGAAGCAAAGCCCCATCGCGTGGACAGGTGGAGAACCGATCTCCATTGTTCATATGAAAGGTCCTGCTCTTCAAAACTTCAAGCAGGTGTATGTGTCTCGATAAACAGAAAACAGGAGAAAGTGTTGAGAACTCACTGGGGATATAAGACAGAAAGAAAGGCTTCGAAGTCCTCGCATTCGACATCTCCTAGCGATACAATAGTCGATAAAGCCTCATGGTCACGAACGCCGAGCTGCGTAAATCGAGTGGAGAAATACAAAGAGTCGTGAGAGAACAGATAACGATGGACACAGAAGAGAAAGCCATCGACCTGGGACTTCTCAGTACGTTAGGAGCATATGCCATATAACATGACGCACCAAAAAGGTGACATTGCCGTCATTGAAGAAATATTTGCCATGTCGTAGGAAAGAGTCATCGCTTTGCTGGCGTGACACATCTAGTGTCTTACTCTCACCAGACCCCATCCCCAGAGAGCTCACGGGTCTGGCTCCAGGTCCAGTAAGACGAGCTCTCGAAGCCTTAAGAGAAAACGGAGACTTCATATATGGACCTGAGAGTAAAGACTCGATCGGAACAACCGAGGCAGTACCAGCACTCGATACGATAGGAGAAAAGTGTTTAGATTAAATAAAATGTCAGAAGCGAAAGGTACATACTGGAACTTGCCCTCCTGCGCGTTGACATTGAGCTCAACCTTAGGATTCTCGATACCTTCAGGGTAAGAAATGCGGTTGATATCTTCGATGTGCTGCCCAGTGGGAAGTGCAGAAGGGAAAGCAGGGGCACTATTACTAGTGATGGTGGTATGAGAATTGCGCAACCCAGGACGCTTCCGCTGATATTCTGGAGAACGGAGAGATGTGTCGGTGCGGATGGGCTCCTTCTCCGAGGACTTCGCTGACAAGTCCGCCGGTATGGGCGTAGGTGGTGGCACAGACGCAGTTTTACTTGAGGGAGTCTGTTCAGCAGTGGTGTGTCGCGGGACCTTATCCTCGGTCTCGCCCTCCTCTGGAAGAGAATCTGGCTTCGCATCAGAGATCGCAACAGGCAGCGCACAGGCAGCTACACCAGCCTCACCAGCTCTTAGAGCTTCCTCCTCGGCTCTGCGTCGTTGCTCTGCCGCCTCCTTAGCTTCTTCCTCTTCTTTGAGCTTGCGTAACCGTTCCTGCTCCGCCCGCTCCCTTTGTACTTTCTCTTCTGCTTCGCGCCTCGCGCGCACCTCCTCCAAACGCAAACGCCCCCTCTCGCGCTCCTCGGCTTTGCGTGCCTCTCTTGCCACACGTTCTTCAGCTTGTTTGCGCTCCTCTTCTTCCCGAGCAGCACGTTCATCGGCCTCCTTACGCTCCCTTTCCCCCCGGGCAGCCCGCTCTTCGGCCTCCTTCCACTCTTTCTCAGCGCGCTCCACCTCTTCCTTCAACTTACGTTCCACCACCTTGTGGAGCTCCCGCTCCTCTATCTCACGACGAGCTGTGTCCTCACTAGCCTTGTCAAAAGTTTCACTTGTCTTGTTTTTCTCCTCACTTTCGTTCTCTCTCGCCTTCTCTTCGACGAGACGATTTTCCCTCTGTTCTTGGCTCTCAATCCGAATAGGTCGTTTGATATCCTTTTGAACGGGTGCCGGAAAGGGCGGAACAGCTGGAACGATTGGAACAGCGGGTTGGGGTACGCCAGGAAGAAACTGAGGATGATACTATAACACGATTCAGCATGTCGAAGAAATTGGCGTCACTACATTAAGCGGGACGGCACGCACATAGTAACCTGACCACATGGTTGGGGGGGGAGGCAGACCATTAGATGGGCCAGGAGGCGCGTCGGGTATCAATCTTGGACTAGGCATAGCCGGAGGCGCGGGACCAGCGTTAGGAGGACTAGAACCAGCTTCCGGCCGGCCACCACTGGTGCCAACAACACCGTTTTGGCCATTTGCTATGGGGCGCGGGTACACGGGAGACGGAGGAGGCGCAGAGGGATTGCCGTTTTGACCCCGGCTCAGAGCACCAGAGGAAAGAGTGGGCGGGGAAGGCTGACCCCGACTGGGTTGTGAAGGTATCGACGCGGATCGTGATGCGGGGGAGGCCGCCTCATGGGGAGGGGTCGGTACGGATTGGGTGGAGGGATAAGAGAAGAGCTTTGTAAACATGCCAGGCTTCGGAACAGGAGGAGTGGATGCAGGAGGCGCGGGGTGAGAGGTCGAAGTAGAAGGGAGAGGTAGCGGTCGATTAGTAACCGCAGGCTTCGTTGCATCAGAGGCGCCATTCTGGACGACAGGATCAAAAGGTTTAACACCCTCTGCAGGTTTAACTGTAGGCGCAGATGCTTGTGAAGAGGAGATAGGAGCCGAGGCATCACCTATCGAGCCAAAGGTCACAGCAGACCCTGGAGGAGACACCGAGTTCGGGTAAGGTCTAAGAAAGGTAAATAGAAATACCTTGCTTCACTGTGCTTCGGGGGACATTGATACCATCTTTTATGGAAACCCCTCCGAGAGCGCTTGAACTGCGGGGATGAGGTGCATGGAAACTAGCAGGATTTGTGACGGAAGCGGGGGTGGGTGGGGCAAGAGATTGTGAGTGTGAGGAAGTAGTCGCGCTGTTTTGTGGAGGGCCTCGTGCCCAAGCAGACTTTGACGGACGCTGGGAAGGATTCTTTGATGTTGACACTGTAGCAGATCTACTCATTCTATGAAGAGGATGTCAGCAGAGCCGAGAAGAAGTCTCCCTAATAAAGATATCCAGGTGCAAGAGAAAGTGAGTGGAAGTCTACTGAAACAACATGGAAAGAAACGGCTGGAAGGATGGCCGATAAAAAAGCAGTGCAAGGCAAGGGTAGTGAAAAAGGGTTAAAGGGTACGCCAGGGCACCCACCGCAGACGACGGTGAGCGGAAGAAACACTTCGTGGATAGAGATAACGCCGATTACAAAGGAGAAGTGCGGACACTTACTTATGTAGACAGTGGACGAGTATCGCCTGTTGGGAAGTGTGGGGGGTCTGAGGGCGAGTTCGGCGCTCGAGTATTCGCCGCGTGTTGCCATCGCTGTGCAAGACCTCTGTTGTGTCCCACTGGCACCGAGCAGCGTGGCACAGATGGCCTCGTTCCACATACACACGTGACGCAGGAAGTCGCGGCGTTTGAAAGTCCGACTCAAACGGTGTCTTGGTCAGCGTTGCCTTGGGTAGAAAGAACACCGTTCTAAGCTACTCTTAGTATGTGCCAGCAAAAAAAAAATGTCTCCGTTGTGCTGTCTTAGACCACTCTCACTCCCATGAGTAATCAGCATTCTTCTGGAGTTGCTCGTTTTATTTGGATCCCCGGTGTTCACAGTGACCGCCCGACTGACCTCCTATTGGACCTCATTGCTGCGGCTCCCCTCGTCGGCTCCATCCTCTAGCTCATAGCCAGACTCTCTCAGAGAACCTTCCGTAAATTTCCACCAGGTCCCAAAGGCCTCCTATTGTTGGCGATGTTTTTCACATCGCAGACCAGGATTGGTTGGTGTCACCACAACGCAGGGACGAATACGGTGACATTCCACATTCCCAATACCTCCAGAAACCTGCCCATGTTTTTTCTTCTTCTTACAGACGAGATGATGTATATAAACGCCCTTGGGCAGGGAGTCCTCGTAAATAACCGCCAGCACGTCGCCATTGATTTGCTCGAGAAGCGATCCAACATATACTCGGATCGCCAGCGCTACATAAGTACAGGAGATTTCTCAACGAAGAACCTGGTAATCCCCTTGACGCCATTGACACACTGTCTCCGTCTTTTACATGCTCTGATCTTCCATAGATGGCGCCGCCTCTGTCGTGTCGTCGTGGAAGGTTTCTCCACATCGGTTGTACATCACTTCCACCCCATCCAAGGTCGCGAAGCCATCATGTTGGCGCTTGCGCTCATAAAGAGTCCGTCCGATCCGGAAAAGCTTCTCCAGCGACACGCAACGTGAGTTATGTTGTCCGTCAATTACCATTTTCCGCCGGTATATTCAGAAGATGATCCAGTTGTCATCGGAGTCGTGAAACATGTGGAGCGCATGTTGCACGAGATGCGGCATGGCATGCGGCCCCGGTTGAATATTTCACTTGGATGAGACATATTCCGAGTATGTGAGTATATTGCGGTTGTTACTTCTAATCATGCCGTGCAGGTTTGCCAAGTGGAAATGGGACGCAGAGTACTGGTTCGTCCAAGATTTCCTCATGTACGAAGCTCTTCTCGGCAAAGTTGCAGACGACCTAGTAAGTTCTCACAGTAGTGGCATGCCGATGAGGTGGCATATAGTTTCCAACACCGGGTGAATGAAATGGAATCGACCGACCAAGTCTCGGTGCTACAGTGATCACAAATCAGAGTAAACACGACCTTCGAAACGCGAGCAAACTTGGCTCGTTGGTGAGATGCTGTAGGTTCCAAACATGTGCTGCCTGGGAATATCTCAAGGTATCACCCACTGTAGCACTGCAGGTGGAAATACAACGTCTTCTACGCTCCTGTGGTGGCTCTTCACCATGCTCGCGTACCCCGAGGTTCAAAACCAGGCGCACGCCGAGATAGACGAGGCAGTGGGCAGCGCTCGTCCATCGGACTTTGCTGATCTTCCATCTCTTCTTTACATCCGTGCAATGGTCAAAGAGACATTGCGCTGGTCGCTCACGGTTCCCTTTGGTGTTCCGCACGCCTCGAGTACGGACGACTGGTACGAGGGCATGTTTATACCCAAGGGCACGATCGGTCTCCAGAACATGCGTCTGATCAAGTCAGAGCCGGACGTGTCTGGAACCGATGTAGAGCGGTTCAACCCGGCTATATATCTGGACGAGAATCGACAGGTTAAAGTGCTGGACGGCATGGAGAAGGGATGCATGTCGTTTGGGCGGCGCATACGCCCCAGGCCATACGTTGCGGAAGGCACGTTGGTGATCGATATTGCGACGCTGCTTTGGGCGATGCGATTCGAGCGTCCTGAAGGTGTGCAAGCTGAGTTGGACGTGCGCACCACCGCCAACGGCAGCGTTACTGCGTTTGTGGTTTTTGCGATCCAAGGAGTCCAAAGCACGTCCTCTCCAACACTCCTCCGCGCACGATGTATTCACGTGTGTCGCTATTCAGTTGCAGATATAGTGCACACCCGTCAAAGGAGCAGGTCGCTCAGTTTGTTGCGCCGCACCCAGACACGCTCGAGTTCATCACCTCCTAGCTCGAGCACCATGGTGTACCATCCGCCTCCATCTCAACGACACAAGGTAGAGGCCACCAGGAACCCACACCCCTTATGAAAACGATTTGTGTTTCATTTCCGTCAAATCAAAATATTATTGAAAAAAAAAATTAGGAGACGAAAGAACATCTGATTCTCTTTACATAAGAGTTTTGACAAGTTGTCAAAGTTCGGTCCGAGTTCGAGTTCACACCGGTGTGGACTCTAACTCGCGGCATCACTACTCGTATGGGTTCGCCGGTCGGCGCAAACGTTCACCAGCCCCACTCGTCATCGTCAGCGGTGTCATCAGCACTGCCAGTGGCAGCCGTTTCTACCGGCCCGGGTGTAGCAGCGGCATCCAGCTTCTCCACAACCACCAGCGCATCATCCTCTCCGCTTTCCACCCCCACATCTACAAGCACACCTTCTCCTTCCCAAACAGGATCATCGACAGGAGCAGTAGCGATGGGCGTAGGTTCTTGTACGACCGAGTTATCTACACCGTTCGAGGTTGCACCAGATGGAGGACGCGGACTGTTCTTCTCATGCTTTTGAACTTGCTTCCTAGCCTTTTCCTTCTTGGCCCTTGCTCTCAGTCTTTTCTTTTGGTTCCTGCTGAGCTTAGCTCCTGACGCTTCGCCACCATCATCCCTCTCGAGCGATGACGACGAAGCTTCGTCTACTGGGATTCTAGGACTGGATGTAGGAATCGCGAAGGTAGTGCTGACTTCATGAATGTGGTCAAGGCGCAGCGCAGACTTCACTGGTCCTTCCAGTTTGGCGTCGTCGCTTTTTCCGGTAATGGGTTTCTCACCACCAGCCTCGCCATTCTGACAGGGCTGAAGCGCAGGTACTGTCGCGGCCCCATCTAGTCTCTCGCCATTCCTTTTTGTTGGAAGAGATGACTCTGTCTGCGCTGGAGTCTCGCTCGCCTTCTTCGCGTCTGCGTCTGGAACATTTAGAACTCCTAGCCCTCCATTTGGCTTGGCAAAGGCCGAGGCTGCCGATTCGGCGGTAGGGGCATGCTCCTTGGTCACGGTGGCATCCTTTTCGGGGGCAAGATCCTTCCCGGGCACAGGTGGGGCTGGCGTGGCGTCCGCGGGGGCAGCGGAAGCAGTTGACGCAGGAGGGGGGTCCTTGTTGGGCTCGGAGTCAGCCATGACCTCTTCCGGAGTTGTCTCTTGCGCTTGCGTGGATTCAGCTTTGCTTGACGTGGGAGTGGAATCAGCAGACTTGTCGTCAAAGGCATCAGGAGCTGTGGCGCCTCCGGTTGCATCACTGGCATTGTTCGCATCTATCGTGTTAGAGAGGATGGGTTTATCAGCCGTCGCCACTGCTGTCTCGCTCTTGGCCTCGTCAGGCGCATCAGCTGCAGCCTCAGCGGAGAGAGCCGTTGTGACCTGATTGCCTTTTCCATCGCCACTTTTGCCTAGAAAACGGTCGGCCAAAGTACGGCATAGTCAACCAAAACCGCTTACCATCCTGCTTGTCCGAGTTGATCGGTTTACGCTCTTGGGATACGAGGGCGGGTGAAGAAGACACAACACTAGCCGATGACGGTGCTGCTGTGATAGACGTCTTGGGGTGTGTGGCCGCAGATCCATGGGGATTAGAACTAGTGGTCGATGAGTGTGGAATAGGAGTACCAGGGCAACCAAGACCACTGAGAGGACCGAGCTCCGTGCTAGGAGATGAGGCGTTATGGGCATAACGCTTGGACCACGGATTTGAGTTCCAAGGACTGGTGAACTTTGGAGGAGCTGGCTCTTCCGTGGGGGTGATCACTAAGGCCGCTCCTGACGCACCTTGTATGCGCTCGAACCAGCCGCTCCCACCTAAACCCCAAGCTAGACTCATTGGACCGGAGGCCGAAGTATTGGCAGTTGCTCTTGCAGCCCTGTCCGCGGCGATCTGCCTTGGGATTTGCACCTCGGCCTGCTTTGCGCGTAACCCAGCGTTCTCCATCTCGATCCTCTTCCTCTCTTCCTCCGCCTCCATCTTAGCCTTTTCCGCTTCTGATTTTGACTCGGCTCCGATCTGTAGCTTCTCCTTCTCGGCCTTATGCTTCACCTCCAGTTCCGCCTTCGCTGCTGCAGCCCTCGCCTCCTCTGCGGCTTTTACCTTGGCTTCCCCGGCGACTGTAGCATTAGCTTTCTCCTGATCATTGGCCTCTGCTTTGCGTTTTGCCTTGGCCCTGGCTTCAGCTTTCGCTTTAGCCTCAGTTTCGAGTTTTGCCTTCTGGGCCTCAGCTTCTTTAGCATTGGCCTCGGCTTCAGCCTTAGCCTTTGCCTCCGCGTCAGTTTTTGCTTTTATCTCGGCCTTGGGTTTCGCCTGTTGGGCTATGGCCTCGGCCATGTGGCACGGTAAATCAGCCGCGTTGATTCGAAGCGCACCACCACGGACCTCCTCCCGTACCGTCGCAACCAGTATCACATCTTCCATACTCATCTGCAGGGCCTCATCCAGGCTAAGTGGTAGTGTTCTCTCACACAGTGCGGTCAGGGCGGGGAGTACCCAGTGGTCGATCGAATAAGTGCGCGCAAGTATGAATTGATCGTGCGATGTGAGAGGTTTGATAGACTTGAGGGCGAGCTTGCGAAGAGAGGCAAAGCCCCAGCGCGTAGAAAGATGGAGCACTGATTTCCATTGTTCGTATGTCAGTTCGTGCACCCCAAAATTCCTATAACCAAGTCTCGTTGACCGACGGGTAAGCACGGAGATCCAACAAAGCTCACGCAGGGTATAAGATGGAGAGGAGGGCTTCAAAATCATTACATTCGACGTCGCCTATTGATATGATAGTGGGCAAGGCTTCGTGGTCACGAATGCCAAGGTGGGCGAATCGTGTAGAGAAGTAGACGGAATCGCGAGAGAAGAAGTATCGATGGACACAGTACATCGTATCACCCACCTAGGGTAGGTCAGTACGTCGGATATGCAAACTACAGAAGGCCACGTACCAGAAATGTGACATTTCCGTCCCTGAAAAAGTACGTACCATGTCGTATGAACGAACCGTCAGGTATTGCATCTTTTAGTGCTCTCTCCTCTGAAAATCCAGGAGGGCTTGTATGCTTAGCTCCAAATTCGGCACTGCCACTGGGAATCCCGGGGGCTTCGGAGGCAATTGGAGACATCTGCGAGTGACTCGGGTATGTATCTGAGAATGTGGTGTCAAATGAGACGATGGAGGTGGTATTTGAGAGACTGGTGATATGAAGATTACGTTGTCACTCCAGGAGACGACACGAGGTGCTATCAAGAGAAGGATGATACTGTACTATCTGATGCCGGTTTGTAGTACGTGGCACCCTGCACCGGCAATGGTTACGTGACCCCTTGGGAACCCCTAAACAGTGCTTCGGATCCATAACCGTACAACATTTGAAGGAGGTCAGTACAAGAATGATTCCAAGTTTGGCAGGACTTGTTCGTTTTTCTTGGTACCAACTCGAAGGTCGTCGGGTTGGGAGTGAACCCAACCTTGTTGCTACGGTTCCTTTTAATGTGCATTCTTCGTGTCTCGCATGTCGTCGTATCGGAAACGTAAACCGTTCCCCGCCAGGGTAGATCTGGACTTATTCACTGTTGGGCTTGAGGCTTTGAGGCCCTCTACTTAGTAGTGTCGTCGGGTTTCCTCTGTTGATACCTTAGTAACCTGCTATGGTTAGGACGCCAGTCTAGTAGTCTCTCACCGTGCTTCAGCTCATGTCCCGTTATTCATTTCCCCTGTTTATCCGCTGTATTAGCCGGACTTTTACGACATTCACCTGGCTTGTGTTTGCTATTTTCCCTGGTGGGATGATTCCCCGTCTGTACATCCGAGTCGTCGTAACGCCTGCTTTTGACCGCTGTTAAATAGAGCTCTGTTAACCGGAGAGATGTTGCACCACTTGAATTAGGCGGGTGATATACAGTATACTGCGTTGGTTCAAGTGACTGCTTTCGGATATCCCCTTCCGGTGAGGTGGCTACGAAGTCGAACATGTCACGCTATATAGAGAGTAAGATATCGTACATGAGTGCATGAGTGCATGAGTACATGAGTACCCAAGCAACCGAAAACCGGCACAGGAGCCCATAAAGCGTGTCAATTCGTGTGGACCTGTCGGCCAGTGCAAACACTCACTATATTCGCAATAACCCCACTCGCCGTCATCAGAAATGTCGTCGTCTTTGTAGCGGCGCCAGGCCTCTCCACAATCACTGGTGCACCGTCACGGTTCCCGTCGTCTTCACGTCTACTTGCACGTCATTTCCCACCCAGGAGGACGCGGACAGTTCTTTGCCCTTTTTCACCTGAGCTCGCTTCTTAGCCATCACTTTCCTCATCCTTTTCTTGCGGTCACATTTTCAGCTCGTTCACATGCTGCAGCTTCGGGTGCCAGTGATATATCTTCTAGCTTTCGCATCCCTCTTGTTTGCTTGCAGACGTAGCCACACTCTTCCTCAGATACTCCTGCGGTGATGTACAAGATGCTCGAATATACATCATACGTATACACGACCAATTACCATCCTTGTCATGCTTTATCACTTCATCATTTTTGCGCCAACACCAGCAGTCGCCTAATCGTCGCCACCTCGTCCAGCGCTAGGGATGACTGGTGTACCCACATTCATACACATCTTCTAGACCGGTGACCGTTCGCTCTATGAGGTGCTAGCTGTGCTTAGGACGCTCGACAGAATCGCGGATCCTCCAGTCGCTTGCGACCCCTCTCCCTCATTCGAACGGCTGGTCACGAGTCTAATCTTCTTCTTCTTCTTCACCGGCGCAGTCGCCCAATCGTCGCCACCTCCAGCGCCAGGGATGACTGGTGTACCCACCTTCTTCTTCTTCGTCTTCACTGGGATGCCCCATTCGTCGTCAGCCATCTTCTCCCAATCTTCTTCACCTCCACCGCCTCTCTCAGGCGAGTCGCCGGCTGTGGTCGGCCCAGCAGTGGCCGCATCAGCTACATCTGGAACATCGGTCTTGACCGTGAAGTGTTCCCTGGTATGGGCCTCTTCTTGGAGTGTTCCTTCTCCGGGTGTCTCTCCTGGGGCCTCACCCATAAGAGGCGGCAACTGTGACTCGCCACTGTCTGCGGGGGCGTGCCCCGAAATAGAGTCGGGATTCAAACCATCACCCAGGAGGTCCGCGGTCGACGCGTTGACCGACTTGCTCATTGGATCCATCCCGAACCACCCCGAGTTAGACCTACTGTTGTTACCCGTCGCAGAGCCCCACCCACCGCCACCCGTTGATGTCCGCTCCGCGACGTGGGGCTGTTCCACTCCTGGTGTTTCGACTGGAACTTCTTTTGACTGCAAGATTTCACAAGCCGTCACTCGCCTCGCATCTCAAGGATGACTCGGAGTAAGCTCACCGAACGTTCGACATCACTTTCGTCAGTGTCACCTTCATTCGTAGCCCTCTGTCGCGGACCTGAATGTGGTGCCACGGTCGCCCCCATAGCCATTGCACCCCCCGCTTCCACACTCGGATTGACTGCTGAGATCGTCGTTGAATCCGATTCTTCCCCAGTACTTCCATTCTTTGGCCTATCCCAATAGATGTTCTTGCCCACAGGACGACTCAGTTTTCCGGCCTGCGCCACTTCGACATGGCGCTGTATATCAGCCGCGTCGACTCGAAGCGCACCACCACGGATCTCCTCCCGCACCGTCGCAACCAGTATCACATCTTCCATACTCATCTGCCGGGCCTCATCCAAGCTAAGTGGCAGTGTTCTCGAGCACAGTGCGGTCAGGGCAGGGAGTACCCAGTGGTCGATAGAATAAGTGCGCGCGAGTACGAATTGGACGTGCGATGTGGGAGGTTTGATAGACTTGAGGGCGAGCTTGCGAAGAGAAGCAAAGCTCCAGCGCGTAGACAGGTGTAGCACTGATCTCCATTGTTCGTATGTCAGTTCATGCGCTTCAAAATTCCTGTAAATAACCAAGTCCCGATGACCGACGGATAGGCATGGGGATCCAACAAAGCTCACGCAGGATATAAGACGGAGAGGAGGGCCTCGAAGTCCTTGCGTTCGATATCGCCGATTGATATGATGGTGGGAAGGGCTTCGTGGTCACGTATGCCAAGCTGGGCGAATCGTGTAGAGAAGTAGACGGAATCGCGAGAAAAGAAGTATCGATGGACGCAGTACAGCGTACCATCGATCTGCGGGCTGGTCAGTACGTCAGGTATGCAAATCACAAAAGGTCACGCACTAGAAATGTGACATTTCCGTCCTTGAAGAAATACGCGTCATGTCGTTTGAATGAATCATCAGGTGTTCCGTGCCCGCATCTTGGTATCTTTGTCTCCTCTGAAAGTCCAGTGTGTTTGGCTCCAAATTCGGCGCAGGGAAGCCCGGGGCCTTCAGAGGCGGTTGGAGACATCTGCGAGTGATTGGGGTATGTATCTGAGAATGTGGAGTCAAATGAGACGATGGAGGCACTTGACGGAACTGGTGATATGCAGATTTCGTTGTCACTCCAGGAGACGATACGAGGTGCCATCAAGAGAAAGATAGGTACTGTATCTGATGCCAGTTTGTAGTACGTGACGCGTACCCTATAGTGGTTACGTGACCACACACGAGGAACACCCAAAATAGCGTTCGGAATCCATAACCTATAGCACAGAATGATTCGGAGTTTTGCGAGACCTATTCGTTTTTCTTGTACTGTACCACTGTGAGATTAGGTCAGGAGCAGACCAACCTGACGAATGGTAGTGTAGCGGCATACAGCGGCCGCACCTCCCTACCGTCATGGTTCCTCGTGTCGCACATGTGTCATATCGGAAACTTGAACATGTCACTCAGACTGTACCATTGTAGGTCTAGACTTGTCCCTATTGTGCTTGAAGCTTTGAAGTCTTCTACAATGCCACCCGCCTCGTGTTAAGACATTTCTCCCGCCTTTGGAACTCCTGGACCTTGTTCTTTCCACTAGTACTAGTGTCGTCGGACTTCCTCCGAGTCTGTGGATACCTTCATGTTTCTGTGGTTCGTACGCCCCCAACGATATTCACCTGTTAGTGTCAAACGGTTTGCTATTCCCCCTAGGTGGGATGGCTACTCCCATGTACGCCATCACAACGCCTACTTTTGGGCCACTGTCGAACAGGCTCCTGTTTACCAGGACCACCCTTTGGGTTAACCGAAGAGATATTGCACCAGTTGAAGTTGACAGGGGATACGTGCAATGTTAGATCTAAGTGACTGCTTATTTCCCCGTGAGCTCGAGGTGGCTACGAATACGACATCCTCAACTCATCTTCCAAGAGGTACTGGCCTATCACACAAGGCATATAGAATCGGGGGGACACAGTAGTCAACTAAGTATATGCAGTAAGTGCCCCGTATACAAACTCAGGTACTCAGCCAACTCCGTGGTCATTACAAACGAGGCCACTGGCAATCTCTAACACGTATATAGATGAGGGTTGAGACAAGGCAGCTGTCGGGACTACAGTCCAGAAAACGTATGTTACGTCGCACTACCCAGAGAAAAAGATATCGTACATGAGTAGTAAAGCAAAGCAAAGAAACCGAAAACCGAAATACGAGCCTAATAAATCGTATCAATTCGTATGGGTCGCTGGCCAGCGCAAACGTTCACCAAGTCCAAACATCATCGTCACAACCGGTCGTCGCCGTAGTAGCAGCGGTATCTGGCTTCTCCACGACCACCGGCACATCACCCTCGCCGCTCTCCCCCTCACATCCACAAGGACACCGTCTCCCTCCCCGATAGGAGTATGTATCGACAGGAGCAGCGACGGGCTTAGGTTCCTGTACGACCAAGTTATCTACACTGTTCGAGGTTTCCCTAGATGGAGGACGCGGACCGTTCTTCTCACCCCTTTGGGCTCGCTTCATGGCCCTTTCCTTCAGGGCCAGTCTTTTCTTTTGGTTTTTCGTGAGCTTAGCTCCTGACGCATCACCATTCTCTTCCCTCTCAAGCGAGGACGACGGTGCGTCATCTGGCGTTCCAGGGCTGGATGCGAACATCGTGGAGGCAGTGCTAACTTCACGAATGTGGTCAAGACGCAGTGCAGGCCTCCCTGGTCCTCCCGACTTGGTGTCGTCACCCTTTGGAGTGGTAGGTTTCTCATCGCCAGTCTTGTCATTTTGATTAGGCTGAAGCGCATGTTCTGTTGCGGTCCCATCTGGCTTCATACCATTCCCTTGTGTTGTGAGGGGTGCCTCTGTCTGCGCTGGGGTCTCGCTCGCCTTCTTCGCGTCTGCGTCTGGGGCATTCAGAGCTTCTGGCTCGTCACTTGGCTTGAGAGAGCCTAAGGCCGCTGGTTCGGAGGTGGGGGTGTGTGGCTTGGTTACGGTGGCATCTTTTTCGGGGGCAAAATTCTTCTCGGGAACAGGTGGGGCAGTCTGCGCGTCTCTGGGGGCAGTGGTAGCAGCCGATGCAGGAGCGGGGTCCTCATTGGTCTCGGAGTCACCCACGACCTCTTGTGGAGTTGTCTTTTGCGCTTGTGCGGATCCTGCCTTAGTTGACGAGGGAGAAGAACCAGCAGATTTGTCGCCTGGGGCATCAGGAGCTGTGGCGCCTCCGGCCACATCGCTGGTCTTTCCCGCGTCTGTCGTTTTTGAGGGAACGGTTTTATCAGCTGTCGCTACTGCCGTCTTGCCCTTTGACTTATCAGGAACATCAGTTGCAGTAGGTTGAGCCGGTCTGGTCTGATTGCCCTTGCAATTACCAGCTTTGCCTAGAGAATGGTCAGCCAAAGTACGACATAGTCGACCAAACCCACTTACCATCCTGCTTGTCGTTGATCAGTTTACGCTCTTGTGATACGAGGGTGGGCGAAGATGACACGACGCTAGCCGATGACTGAGTTGCCTTGATAGAGGTCACGGGGTGTGTGGACGCAGCTCCACGAGGGCGGGGATTAGAACTGGCGGTCGGTGAGTGTTGAACAGGAGCACCAGGTCCGCCAGGACTCCAGAGAGAACCGAATTTCGTGTCAGGAGAGGAGACGTTCTTGCCATGACCCTTGGACCACGGATCTGAACCCCACGGACTGGTGGGTTTTGGAGGAGGGGTTGGCTCCTCCGTGGGGATGATCCCCAAGGCGGCGATCTTACTGAACCAGCTGCTCCCGCCAGAACCCCGGGCCGGATGCATTGGAATTGGGGCTGAAGCTCGAATCGCTCTCGCGGCCTTGTCCGCTGTCCGCAGCCTTGCGATTTGCTCCTCGACCTTCGCCTTCGCCGCTTCTGCTTTGGTCTTGGCTTCGACCTCTAGTCTCTCCTTCTCGGCCTTCTGCTTTGCCTCCTCTGCGGCTTTCACCTTGGCTTCCTCTGCGGCTTTGGCATTGTCTTCTGCCTTGGCCTCAGCCTCGGCTTCCCGTTTCTCACTGGCCCCCGCCTCGGCTCTCTCCCAAGCTTCCGCTCCAGCATTTGCTTTAGCATCAGCCTCATGTTTCTCCCTTGCTTCCGCTTCCGCCTTCGCTTTAGCCTCAGCCTCGCGTTTCGTTCTGGCCTCAGCCCTGGCTCTTGCTATTTCCTCTATTACCTCAGCCGAAGCTTTCGCCTTGGCCTCCTCTTCAGCTCTCACTTTGGCCTCAGCCTCGAGTTTCACCTTCGTCTCCACCTCTGGCCACGCCATAGCTCCCACGGCGCGGTTCCCTGTTAAAAACGCCTTGGCCTCGGCCCTGGGCCATGCTGCTCCTTCTCGCGACTCTTCTTCTACCTTTTGCGTTCCTCTTGTTTGCGCGACGCACGTAGCCGCACACTTCTCCAGGACTTCCAGAAAGTCCTGCGGTATGCCCCCTACAACGTGCGGCTGTTCCAGCCCTTGCCTGGTGTCTTCTCCTGGCGATTCCGTTGCAATTTCTTTTGGCTGCAAGGTTTCACAAAGCCATCACCCACATTGCATGTCGAACTAAAACTCGGAGTAAGCTCACCGAATGACCGACATCGCTTTCATGAGTGTCGCCTTCCTTCGCAGCCCCCTGTTGCGGTCCCGAAGGTGATCCCACCCTCATCGTCTTTGCAATCATCACTTCAACATTCGGACCGACTCCTGAGGCCACCGTCGAATCCGATTCTTGTCCAGTACTTCCACTCTTTGGCCTATCCCGAAAGACATCCTTGCCCGCAGGGTGATCCAGTTTTCCAGCCTGCGCCACTTCGACATGGCGCCGTATATCCGCTGCATCGACTCGAAGTGCGCTACCACGGACCTCCTCCCGCACCGTCGCCACAAGTATCACATCTTCCATACTCATCTGCCGGGCCTCGTCCAAGCTAAGTGGCAATGTTCTCTCACACAGCGCGGTCAGGGCAGGGAGCACCCAGTGGTCGACTGAATAAGTGCGCGCAAGCACGAATTGATCATGCGCTGTGGGAGGCGTGATAGACTTGAGGGCGAGCTTGCGAAGAGAGGCAAAGCCCCAGCGCGTAGACAGGTGTAGCACTGATCTCCATTGTTCATATGTCAGTTCATGCGCTCCAAAATTCCTGTAAATAACCAAGTCTCGATGACCGACGGATAGGCATGGGGATCTAACAAAGCTCACGCAGGGTATAAGATGGAGAGGAGGGCCTCAAAATCATTACGTTCGATGTCGCCGATTGATATGATGGTGGGCAGAGCTTCGTAGTCACGTATGACGAGCTGGGCGAATCGTGTAGAGAAGTAGACGGAATCGCGAGAAAAGAAGTATCGATGGACGCAGTACAGCGTACCATCGATCTGCAGGCTGGTCAGTACGTCAGGTATGCAGATCACAGAAGGCCACGCACCAGAAATGTAACATTTCCGTCCTTAAAAAAGTACGCATCATGTCGCATGAACGAATTATCAGATGTTGCGTGCGCGCCTTTTGTTGCCTTTCCCTCTGAAAATCTAGGGAGGCCGGTGTGCTTAGCTCCAAAATCAGCACTGGGAAGCTCGGAGGCTTCGGAGGCAGTTGGAGACATCTGCCAGTGACTCGGGTATGTATCTGAGAATGTGGAATCAAATGAGACGATAGAGGCGGCACTTGAGAGAACTGGTGTTATGCAGATTTCGTTGTCACTCCAGGAGACGATGCGAGGTGCCATCGAGAGAAAGAACTGTATCTGATCCCAGTCTAGATTTGTAGGTGCGCCCTGTAATGGTTACGTGGCCGCCCACGAGGGACCCCTAAAACAGCGCTCAGGATCCATTACTATACATGCACAGGAGCGATTCGGGTTTTGGCGGGACCTGTTCGTTTTTCTTGGTCTGGTACTAAGGTCGGGTCGGGAGCAAACCAGTAGGGTCAGCGGCATACAGAGGCTATACCGTGACCGCGTCACCCGCCCAAGCTTCTGCTCCTACCGCCACGGTTCCTCGTGCCCGTGCGTCGTTGCCCAGCGCTCAGCGCTCGGGTTTCAGAGATCACGGTTCCATCTGGCACTGCGGCCTGAGAGTTTATTCACGGGTGAAATGGTTTTAGGATAGAAGTGCCTCGAATTATATTACGAAACGAATGCTACCGACGAAATATAAGACGGCTCAGGCTACCATCTACAATTTTAATTGATTCTAGAATTTAGGGGTCACAGGTAAGGCGTCGTGACCACAATCACAGAAACAGATTGACCGAGCCGCCAGCTATGACATTCCCAAGATGCAACACCAACATACTCGGATCGCTTATCTAGCGCTTTGCTATCTGCAGGGTTGACTCCCGGCATCGTGGCTTCTTTTATAGCGGGCTCTGGGCTGGGGGATGGGGGCCGGTCGCCCCATTTCCAAGTTTGGGAATCAGTCTCTACTAGACGAAGCGGCGTGCTCAACGAAGGAGAGGGAGTAGCGGAACTGCCCTTGCTGAAGGCAAAGGGGGATGTGTTCTGTGTCGGAGTTTCGTGGGTGCTTGTAGAGGGTTTCTCGGCACTGGCGAAGAGACTCTGTTCCTTGGTCGCTCCTAGCTTCCCTACCAACGGCCTCTGCTTCGGGATATTCGTCTTGGCGGCAAGTGATGAAAATGCAGAATCGACAGCAACCTGTAACGCGGACTTAGAGAGCCCAGGGAAGGGTTTTGGATCTTGCTCGCCCTCAGGTTTCAGTGCTGCTTACGCCAGCCCTGTTGCATTTCTGACTCATTGCATGGCGTTCTCTTCTGTTGATTTCGCTATGCCCTCGCCTCCCCACTGTGTCTGTCATTTCACCCCCAGGTCAGAGATTCTCTGTTTGCATCTTTGAGACAGACGGGACTCGAACTCACGAAATGCTTGTTCGAATTCCCTCTTGTTTCGTACCCACAGGCAACGTGGCTGTCGTAGAACTGGTCCCTTGTTTGGCGGCTCCACCATCTGGGCTAGCGCGGGGGCGCTGTCGCCCTCATCACGAGGAAGTTTCCCGGGAGGTGCAGCTTCTACAATTCGCATGCTTTTGACACGGTCGATCCGAAGGACGTGACTACGAACGTCCCTCCGTATAGCCGCCATGAGAACTACGTCCTCAATACACACATGCCAGCCCTTTGTCAGGCTAAGAGGCTCTGCTCTCCCGCACAGTGCAGTCAAAGCCTGCAGTACTCATTGGTCGACCGCATGGGTACACGCAAGAATGAGCCGGTCGTGTGGTGTTGGAGGATTGATAGACTTCAGGGCTAGCTTGCGGATAGAGGCGAAGCCCCAGCGCGTGGACAGGTGAAGCACAGACTTCCACTGTTGATACGAGACGTTGTGCTCTTTGAAATCTCTGCAAGGCAAACACGCTTCGACGACCTGGCAGGCGGAAGGCGACATAAGAAACTCACTTGGGATAGATTATGGAGAGGAAAGCCTCGAAGTCCTCGCGTTCGACGTCCCCTAGTGATACGACAGTAGTAAGGGTTGCGTGGTCACGGGTGCCAAGCTGGGCAAGATGGGTTGAAAAGTATACGGAATCGCGAGAAAAGAAGAAGCGATGGACATGATAGAGATGCCATCAACCTGCCAGTGCGCGATGCTGGCCCAGTGGCGGTGGGACGCAATTGTCGGCCCGGGTAAACACTGGGAGCTTGTTTCCATAGCACAACGTTTTTGATTTTGTTTGGTTCGGGTTTCGCTTTCATTACTGTACCGTAAATTTCATTGTTTGTTCACTCGGTGCATTCGGCTTTCCGCGCCAGTACGGCTCGCTGCGCAGCAATCTCTAGAGCCAATGCACCTACCAGGTCACCTGTATCTTCGAGTTCACCCTCCATTGTCTCATTTGACCATACTGTCCGAAATTCGCCCCCCTGATTCCATGAGATTCATGGCTGCCACCGAAGCTAACGATCCCGGCAGTATTCAGATTTCCCATGCCATACTATGGCAGGGACTTCGCCGCCTCCGTTACCTGGACCTCGGCACGATCACTGCGCAAGCTATTCCTGTACCAGAATCCCGTTGTCCATTACAGCCGTCAAGAGCTGCGCACTCTGCTTGAGTCGGTGATTTGTTCGTACCACATACAGTAATACTTATTTTTCAAGGGCGGAAGTGTCACATTTTTGGTGTGTTGTGATCCATGGTGGTACGCACGTGCAAGTTCTCTGACCCAGCAAGTAACATCGTCTGGGGGATATGAAACCTTTGTACAAACGTGTACATAAGAAAATTTGGGAGCGGGAAGGCACCAGTGGATTGTGAACTACTACCAATGGAACCAAGCACAGTAAAGCTTGGACGAATTGTGCTTCGGCAGGACCAGGCAGAGGCGGTTGGAGGCAGCTTGAGGTTGTGCTGGTCATGATGCATGATGAGTCTCCAGAAAGTGGTGCGTGCAACGTTGTTGAGGCCCTTGTAGCCCCAGGTGCCTGAACACCGACGGAGTCCTGCTTTCTCGATTCCACCAAGGCAGGTACCAGCTGCGCGGGTCTGAGAAACTTCGTGGGACTTGATTAAGCTTGATTAACTTGTTCGTGTGTGCCCTTGTTAAGGTGGCTGCACCCGTGGCGCGAGCCCCAAGTTACTTTACTAGTAGCCACTGTTCTACCTCTTACTCTAGTAGTCTCATTTATGGCCCACATATATGTGCCAATAAGCGCTGGAACTCGCTGTGATGTACAGTCAATCTGTTTGTTTTCGAAAGCCCTTGCGCGCCGCCCCATCTAAGTCGACTTCCCAGTCCCTTGCTTGTCTCGTAACTGTTTCTCGCGTCCCCCACCTTGGCCCACCAACAGCTCCGCGCGTAGCCTATATCTTCACCGCCTTTTCTCCTTCTTCCCTGTGCACTGGCAGAGCGGGGACCGGTGGTTGATTGATTCTACCCTTGGGGTCTGCCAGTGTTGTCCTTCGTCCACCTGTTCAGTAATCTCTCCTGCCCTTAGCCACAGAATCCATCAGTTGCACACGTCTCATCAGCGGCCCCAACTTACCGATTCCAACCATTCAGAGGCGTGACGGGTTCCAACACCGCGGTCTTTGTATCATTGCCGCTACTTGGCAGCCCTAAAATAGGGCTGTATGCATTCATCATGGGGCTCGCTAGTGAGATGTTGTCACCCGCGGCACGAACGAGCACGCCAGCTTGCATTGCCTCTACGCGTCGTGAGATTTCGGCTGTGTTCACTCCTACTTGTATATGCTCGCTACGGATGTCTTCCCGTACGCTGGCTACGAGCACAACATCCTCGATGTTCATTCTGCGAGCTTCGTCTAGGCTAAGAGGCGTTGTCCTTTCACACAGCGCAGTCAATGCGGGAATAATCCAATGATCCACTGCATATGTGCGAGCGAGGAGGAGCCGGTCGTATAAGGTCGGTGGCTTAATCGACCTCAATGCCAACTTGCGAAGTGTAGTAAAGCCCCAGCGCGTGGACAGGTGGAGAACCGATCTCCATTGTTCGTACGAAAGGTCGTGCTCTTCGAAATCTCTAGCAGATGTATATGCCTCGATAAACCGAAAATAGGGGAAGGTATTGAGAACTCACTCGGGATATAAAACAGAAAGAAATGCATCGAAGTCCTTGCATTCGACTTCCCCTAACGACACAATGGTCGATGAAGCCTCGAGGTCACGGGCCCCGAGCTGGGAAAGTCGAGTAGAGAAGTATACAGAATCGCGAGAGAAGAAATAAAGGTGAACACAGTAGAGAAAGCCATCGACCTGGGACTTCTCAGTACATTGGGGGCATATGCCATATAACACGACGCACCAGAAATGTGACATTGCCGTCCCCGAAGAAGTATTTGTTATGTCGTAGGAAAGAGTCATCGCTTTGCCAGCGTGAGCCATCTGGCGTCTCACTCCCGTCCATCCCCACCCCCGGAAAGTTCGCAGGTCTGGCTCCAGGCTCAATAGCACAAGCCCCCAGAGGCTCAGGGATTATTGGAGATTTCGTGCATGGATCTGGGAGTAAAGATTCAATTGGAATAACGCATGGAGTACCTGCACCCGATACGAGAGGAGAGATCTTCACTTCGTTCCACCCTGGGCCCCAGGAGACTATGCGAGGTGTCATAACAGCAGAGTTATCTGTCAGCGATCCTAATTAATGAGCATTTTATATAGCATCGGTCAGCCCCAGTGCTACCGGGTCACGTCTTTATACACGAGGGACCTTCGTGTTGACCTTCGAACTTTCTAGTTGGGCTTCAGGTTACCAGTCACAGAGGCCTGTGATCTGCCCCCGCCCAGTAGTAAGACTCTTTATGCCCGATCGGGCTACTTCATTATACGCGCTGCGACCCTAGAGCCCATTTTTAGCGTTTGTGGCACATCAGCACTTTGGCCCTCATTTCGGGAGTAAGTCAGGTCGTTTTATTCATGCGACCTAGCAGGGCCGTGGACAAGCTGCTGGAACACAGACCCGGGAGTAGCGCTGTTAGCAAGTCAGCAAGTCAGGTCATGAGTTACCATTCTCTTGCCTGGGTAGTGGGTCCACGTCAGTAGCCAGTCCGGGACTGAGCGCTGAGCGCTGAGCTGAGGGTGACCTTCTCAAGACGCCCAGGTATCGATTTTGGCAACCGTCTCCCAAGGGTCTGCGTCCTCGGCTCTGATTTTTCGAGCCGCAAGGCCTAGGGTCAGGGATTCCACAGGATTCACTTACTGCATGGGCTGCATGCCATCCTAGAAAATTGGGGTAAAGATTCTCACTTCGCAAGTTGATCTGCCATATGATCTGCGACATTGTGAACTATTATTACGTGTACAAAGAGGTGCTTGGCTGCGACTTTACCTATGATACTACGGTCTATACGACAAGTCGACAACGTGTGTGCGCGCCGCGCCTCGCCCCCTTCTCTGTGTGCGTGCGCGGATACAGTACTACTGTTGTTAGTGAATCAATAACGGCACACCGTTCATCGTCACACCGCTGCTCAACTTGAGCTTCCAGAGGAGGCACACGACGTCCTTCCGAACGCCGGGTGCTCTCAAGCTTGGAAGTAAGCTTGTCTCATGCTGACGCTGGCGCAGGTACTAGTCAGATCGTGATATTGAATGGATACCCAAACAGTATGCGGGGGACAAAGAGCGGACGCTGGGCCTCGCTGCCTGGGAGGCGCTAGGGTTTACGGCCTTGACCGAAGTCCCTGGTGCGATCCGCATTCCCTGACTCTTTTGATTAACTTCAGAACGTGTGGCTCTTCACTGAGGTAAGTTTGCTTGGACTTGTCCCTGTCGGGCTAGACTTGTAACCGGCCTTATTACGGCGATGTCGTATCGCAAGTAACATAGAATGTTAAGACATTTCTCCAGTTGTTGGAATCGAGCTTGTTGTTTCCACTACTATGGTCGTCGGAATTCCTCTATCGAGACCTGGCCTTAGGAACCTGCTGCGGTTCATACGCCTCCTGTCTAGCATAATTTCTCAGCGCTCTAGTTCTGTCCCGTTCAGCGTTTTAATTTCATCCATTCCTCTGTCCAACCGGTACCGGTTGGACAGCAAGCGGGTTACGACATTCGCCTGGCTCGTGTTAGCCATTTTCCTTAGGTGAGATGGCTAATCCTGCATGTCGTCGTAACGCCTACTGTTTGGCCATTGTCAAATAAGGGAGGTCTCCTGTTTACCTGGACCACCCTCTGTGTTAAACGGAGAGACTTGAATTTGGCGGGGGATATATGCAACGTTAGTTCTAAGTGACTGCGTATGGATATGTGACATGGCTAAGATTACGACATCCATTCGGCGTGGCTCGTCTCCTAAGGGGAATATAGAGCGTGCATCAGGAAAATGGAATGTTACTGGTGTTACTGGCGGTACTAGCCGAGACTGGCAGCCCTCAATTTTAGCCGGCGCCAGCCATCCCTAGTAATGACAGGTCATGACAGGTCATTTCCATTTTGTTGATGCTGGAGAACACGGTGATTGTGGGCATGTGCACTAGATGAGCTCGCATGCAGACTTGGGTGCTGACTCAACTTCACGGCCATTACGAAGTTAGGCCAAATTCCAGCAAGTAAATAGATGAGGGTTGAGATCTTGAGACGTTGAGATCGAGGGTTGAGACAAGACAGCTACCCGGCGGCCGGCAGCGCAGTCCAGAAAACAAATGTTACGTCGCACTACCCAAAGAAAATGATATTGTACACGAGTACCGAGGCAAAGCAAATAAATCGAAAGCCCACAAGCATAATAAATCGTGCCAATTCGTATGAGGTCGTCGGTCGGCGCAAACGTTCGCCAGTCCCATTGGTCATCGTCATCAGTAGCCGTCTCAGCCTTAGTAGCAGCGACTTCATGCTTCTCCACAACCACCAGCGCATCATCCTCGCCGCTCTCCGTCTTCACATCCACGATGACACTTTCTCCCTCCCCAATGGGAATATGTATCGACGACAGCAAAAGCGATGGGATCAGGTTCCTGTACGACCAAGTTATCTACACTGTGCGAGATTGCCCCAGATGGAGGACGCGGAGTGTTCTTCTCACCCATTTGAGTTTGCTTCCTAGCCTTTTGTCCCATCCTTTTATTTTGGGCCATGCTAAGCTTAGTTCCATCCCCCTCGAGGAGTGATGCTGGAGCTTCATCTGCTGGAGTTCCAGGGTTGGATGCGGACATCGTGGGGGCAGTGCTGACCTCACGAATGTAGTCAAGACGCAGCGTAGGCCTTACCGGTCCTTCCAGATCGGCGTCACCACCCGTTGTGATGGCGGGTCCCCAACCGTCATCCCCACTGTGTCGACTAAGCCGAAGCATAGGTTCTGTCGCGGCCCTATCTGGTTTCACACCACTATCTTGTACTGCTGCAGATGGTGCCCTTGTCCGAGCTAGGGTCTCCCCCGCGTTCTTCGCGTCTGGAACATTCCGGGTTTCTGGCTCACCATTTGGCTTGGCAGAGGCCGAGGCTGCCGATTCAGGGGTAGGGGTATGCCCCTTGGTCACAGTGGTATTTTTTCCGGGCGGGATCCCTCTCAGGAACAGATGGGACTGGTGTGGCGTCTGCGGGGGAAAGCCTCCTAGGACAAGGCTGGGCTGGTGTGGCGTCGGTAAGGGCAGACTTCCTGGGTGAAGGCGGGGCTGGCACGACGCCTCCAGGACAGGGGGAGAGCACGAGCAGGGCCCTTACTGCGCTCGGAATCGGCTACAACCTCTGCTAGAGCTATTTCTTGTCGTCGCCTGGATTCAGATTTGCATGACATAGGAGCAGAATCAACAGATTTATCGCCTGGTGCATCGAGGACCGTGGCCGGAGGCCTCCGACCATGTCACAGGTCTTGCTGGCGCTTGTTGTTTTGGAGGGGCATGGGTTTGTCAGCTGTTGTCACCATCTCGGCCAGTGACTCGCTCTGAGTCTTTGCGTCATTAGGTACATCAGCTACAACCTCAGCAGGGGCCACTGTGGCCTGATTGCCTCTTCTATCGCCGGCCTTGCCTAGAAAACGGTCGACCAAAGTACGACATGGTCAACCAAAACCGCTTACCATCCTGCTTATTGTTGATTAGTTGATGCACTCGCCACACGAGGGTGATGAAGAAACGACGCTAGCCGTGATAGACATCTGGTGTGTGGATCCACAGGGAGTAGAACTGGTAGTTGATGGGTGTTGAATAGGAGCACCAGAGCCGCCAGGACACCTGAGATGACCGAGTTCCGTGCTAGGACATGAGGCGTTCTTGACACGACGCTTGGACCATGGATCTGAGATCCACTGTGTAAGGACGCTGAGGGGTCCTAGAGTGAGTTCGAAGGCGGAGGTGTTCCACTCCAAGAAGAAGGAAAGGGGGAGAGAGGAGAGAGATGTGAGACAAGACAAGACAAGACAAGACAAGACAAGACAAGAGGCGGCGAGACTGAGCAAGAGACGACGAGCGAGCTTTGTTTCGAGTGCCCTCGTTTGTGCCTGACTCGAACCAAGTTCACGCGAGAATTCGAAAAGGGGGAAACTGGCGCGACACTGGCGCTCTCCTATTCAGCAGAAGACCAAGTTATTTAAGTACAAAGAAGACCTGTAGCTAAGCTAAGCTAATGGAGATGATAAGAGGAGACATAGGAAAACAAACGATAGAGGATACGGAGATGAGCTGAAACACAAGGCGAACGTATGGTGACAAAACGGAAATGAGAGGACTGAAGCCGAGGTAGCGCGCGCCGACACAAGGCGCGGTGTGGTCGAGGCGATCGACAAGTGGAGCTACTTGACAGCTCAAAGGTATTGGTGCAATGGGCGAGACCGTGGGCGATGCGATGAAGACGGAGTGGCAATGGATGCACGAGGCGCGGGGACGCGCTGCCTGTCTTCGGGGTGGCCACTTACGAGGCGACCGACGTCGGCGTCCATTGTGGCTTGGGTGTGTGTGCGAGTGAGTAACGAGCGACAAGGGTGAATGTGGGTGAGAGAGAAAGAGATGGAAAGATGGGGGAAGCGATAACGATGGGATACGAGCGACGTCGTGGGAAACCAAAACCGGAGTAGCAACTCGACCACGCGATCCTATCCGGATAGATAGCGAGCCCAACGCTCGGGTTGGCCTTACAACGGACTGGTGGATTTTGGAGGGGCTGGCTCCTCCGTGGGGATCGCCGAAGCCACTACTGACGCAGCTTGAAACTTACTGAACCAACTGCTCCCACCGCAATCCCAAGCTGGACTCATTGGACTGGAGGTAGAAGCATTGGTAGCTGCTCTCGCAGCTTTGTCCGCTGTCCTCTGCCTTGCGATTTGCTCCTCGGCCTGCTTTGCGCGAAATTCAGCCCTCTCCTTCTCGATCCTCTTCCTCTCTTCCTCCGCCTTCATCTTAGCCTTCGCCGCTTCTGCTTTGGACTTGGCCTCGAGCTCTAGCTTCTCCTTCTCGGCCATTTGCTTCGCCTCCGAATCAGCCCTCGCTGCTGCGGCCAGAGCCTCCTTTGCGGCTTTTACCTTGGCTTCCTCAGCAACTTTAGCACCAAGTTCCGCCTTGGCTTTGACCGCAGCTTCGACCTTAGCCCTAGCCTCCGCCTCACGCTTGGCCTTTGCCTCCGCTTTCCTGACCTCCACAGCAGCTTTCTTCGCCTCTGCATAAGCTTTTTCCTTTGCGCGGGCGGCCTCCTCTTGCGCTTTGCGTGCCTGTTCTTTGGCGTCAGCGCATTCCTTGGCCGGTTCGACTTCTGGACAGACTAGATGGCACATGGTTTCTGACTTCGCACTCGGCTCTGCTTCCTGTCTCGCCATAGCACCCACCGCGTAGTTTTCTGCGAACACCGCCTCGGCCAATGGCCGTGCTGTTGCTTCGGGTGACACATCTTCTAACTTTCGTGGTCCCCTTGTTTGCCCAGCAGACGTAGCCACACTCTTCTTCAAACAGTCTTGCGGTGTACCCTCCATGATGTGGGGCTGTTCCACTCCTGGTGATTCCACCGGAACTTTTTTCGGCTGTATGTTTCAACAAACCCATCATCATTGCGAATGATTCGCACTGCATCTCAAGGACAACTCGGAGTAAGCTCACCGAACGACCGACATCGCTTTCACGAGTGTCGCCTTCCTTCGCAGCCCCCTGTTGCGGTCCCGAAGGTGATCCCACCCTCATCGTCTTTGCAATCATCACTTCAACATTCGGATCGACCCCTGAGGCCACCGTTGAATCCGATTCTTGTCCAGTACTTCCACTCTTTGGCCTATCCCGAAAGACATCCTTTCCCGCAGGGTGATCCAGTTTGCCAGCCTGCGCCACTTCGACATGGCGCCGTATACCCGCTGCATCGACTCGAAGTGCGCTACCACGGACCTCCTCCCTCACCGTCGCCACAAGTATCACATCTTCCATACTCATCTGCCGGGCCTCATCCAAGCTAAGTGGCAATGTTCTCTCACACAGCGCGGTCAGGGCAGGGAGCACCCAGTGGTCGACTGAATATGTGCGCGCAAGCACGAATTGATCATGCGCTGTGGGAGGCGTGATAGACTTGAGGGCGAGCTTGCGAAGAGAGGCAAAGCCCCAGCGCGTAGACAGGCGGAGCACTGATTTCCATTGTTCATACGTCAGTTCATGCGCTTCAAAATTCCTGTAAATAACCAAGTCTCGATGACCGACGGATAGGCATGGGGATCCAACAAAGCTCACGCAGGGTATAAGATGGAGAGGAGGGCCTCAAAATCCTTACGTTCGATGTCGCTGATTGATATGATAGCGGGTAGAGCCTCGTGGTCATGTATGCCAAGCTGGGCAAATCGCGTAGAGAAGTAGACTGAATCGCGAGAAAAGAAGTATCGATGTATGCAGTACAGTGTACCATCGATCTGCAGGCTGGTCAGCACGTCGGGTATGCAAATCAGAGAGGCTACGCACCAGAAATGTGACATTTCCGTCCTTGAAAAAATACGCATCGTGTCGTATGAACGAATCATCAGGTGTTGCGCGCATGCCCCTTGACATTTTTCCCTCCTCTGAAAATCCAGGGAGGCCGGTGTGCTTAGCTCTAAATTCGGTACTGGGAAGCCCGGGGGCTTCGGAGGCAGTTGGAGACATCTGTGAGTGACCCGGGTATGTATCCGAGAACGTGGAATCAAATGAGACGATGGAGGCAGCACTTGAGAGAACTGGTGATATGCAGATTTCGTTGTCACTCCAGGAGACAATGCGAGGTGCCATCAAGAGAGAAAGATACTGTATCTGATCCTGGTATGTTTGTTGTGTGTAGTGCGCCCCCTAATGTAATGGTTACGTGACCGCACACGAGGAGTCCCTGAAACAGCCCTCGAGATCCATAACTATACGTGTACAAGAGCGATTCGGGTTTTGGTGGGACCTGTTTGTTTTTCTTGGTCTGGTATTAAGGTCGGGTCCGGAGCAAACAAGTACTAGGGTCAGCGACATACAGATGCTATACCGTGACTGCGCCACCCGCCCAAGCTCAGGCTTCTGCTCCTACCGCCACGGTTCCTCGTGCCCGCGCGTCGTTGCTCAGCGCTCAGCGCTCAGGGTTCCATCTGGCGCTGAGGCCTGAGAGTTTGTTCATGGGTAACGTAGAATTGGAATAGTAGTGCCTCGACCTCTACTGCGGAACGATTACTATAGGAAATATAACACGGCTCAGGGTCACCATCTAACATTAAAACCGATTCTAGAACTTAGTGGTCACAAGTAAGGCGTCGTGACCACAGAAACACCTTTGCAGATTGGCCGAGCCACCAGTTATGACATTCCCAAAATGTAACGCCAACGTGCCCGGATTACTTAACTGATGCTTTGTTATCCGCAAGGTTGACGTTAGGCACCTTGGCTTTTTTTGTAGCGGGCTCTGCGCTGGGAGAACTGGTCTCGACTGGGCGAAGTGCTTGGCGAAGAGGCGGCGTGCCAAAGAGAGAGGGAGAAGGGGCACTACCCTTGCCGATGCCAAACGAGAATGTGGACTGTGCAAGAACTTCGTGGGTACTCGTGGATTCTTGCGTCCCTACCGGCAGTTTCCCCTTCGAGATAGTTGTCTTGGCGGTAGTTGATGAAAATGCAGATTCGACACCCGCTGGTGCCGCGAATGTCCCAAAGAGAGATCCGGAGGGCTTTAGATTTAGAGCTGGCTCGCCCTCAGGTTTCGGTACTGCTTGCGCCGGCCCCGCTGCGTTTCCGACTCCTTGTGTGGCGTTCGCTTCTGCTGATTTCGTTACACCCTTGCCTTCCCACTGTGTCTGTCATTTTACCCCCCCGTTAGAGATTTTCTGTTTGCGTCTCTGAGACAGACCGGACCTGAACTCACGAAATACTTGTTCGGATTCCCATCCCCTCGTTTCGCACCCACAGGTGACGCGGCCGTCGTAGAACCGGTTCCTTGTTTGGCAGCTCCACCTTCTGGGCCAGCGCCCTCGTTACGAGAATGTTTCCCGGCCAGTGCAGCTTCTACAATTCGCGTGACTTTGGTCCCGTCGATCCGGAGGACGCGACTTCGAACATCCTCCCGGACAGCCGCCACGAGAACTACATCCTCAATACGCATTTGGCAAGCCTCTGTCAGGCTGAGAGGCTCTGCTCTCTCGCACAATGCAGTCAAAGCCGGCTGCACCCATTGGTCGACCGCATAGGTACGCGCAAGCACGAGCCGGTCGTGTGGCGTTGGAGGATTGATAGACTTCAGGGCCAATTTGCGAATAGAGGCGAAGCTCCAGCGCGTGGACAGGTGAAGTACCGACTTCCATTGTTGATACGAGAGGTTGTGCTCTTCGAAATCTCTGCAAGAAAGACGCGTTTCGACAACCTGGCAGGTGGAAGACGACGTAAGAAACTTACTTGGGATAGATTACGGAGAGGAGAGCTTCAAAGTCCTCGCGTTCGACGTCCCCTAGTGATACGATAGTAGTAAGAGCTTCGTGGTCGCGGGTACCGAGTTGGGCGAGTCGGGTTGAGAAGTATACGGAATCGCGAGAAAAGAAGAAGCGATGGACGCAATAGAGGGTGCCATCGACCTACGCGATGCTGGTCAGAGAACTTGCACGTGCATGCCACTATGAATTGCAACGCACCAAAAACGTGATATTTCCGTCCTTGAAAAAATACGTATCGTGTCGTTGGAACGAATCATCAACCCCTGGGTAAGTGCTGACGGGTGTTAAGGTTGCACTGATTTCGCCCGTTGAGGAGTTTGCGGAATTAGTCCCCGTCTCGGTGCCACCATGGGCCTCAGGGCCTTTTGGTGGCTGCACGTCGGACAGTGAGTCAAATGAAACGACGGAGGGCGAACTCGAAGACGCAGGTGACGCGGCAGGTGCAGTGGCTCCCCAAGAGACAATGTGTGGTGCCATCGGGATCAAGGATAGAGTGAAGGTGGGCACTAAGTTGAACTTAAGTTCGATGTAATATAGCAAACCCAGCTCAGATTACGTTTCTGGCGTGTCCTGCCACTACAGGCACGCCACAGTTTGTATTCAGGAACAATGGGAGCACGGGCATATTGTAGAATGATTGTGTCCTTGAACAGAAAGACCTTCTTTCAGGATCCGCCTGTGACAGATACAATAAGGACAGTCTTTGCGTCCAAAATTTGTATTTTTGAGCCCGAATTTGGTCCAGGGAATCTCTTTGATCAGGATCGCCCTTACACCGCAATGCCAATTTACAGTATTCACTACAGCACCGCTATGCACACGACAAGCTTTAAGCTCGCGGCCAGGACCAGGGAGTTTATTACAAATAAGCAAGAAAGTTCATACAGAAAAAGAATACACGGTCTAAACATTTGAGGAAACCAACTTTGCACGCGCCAGTCTAAATAGCACAGCGCCTCCCGTCTACTCCTCGTCTGACGGCCCCTCTCCAGCAACCCCAGACCGAATTGATTCCGGGCTGGAATGACGCGTAGTCTTCACTCGCAGCCTCCGCCACGCCGAGGGGTCGTGGGACTCGTGATGACGATCAGCACCGGTGCCCCATGCCGGCAAGTGGGGCTGGACAGAGAGCGTAGGGGATGGGACGACGAGGATCTTACCCCAAGCCGATGTGGGCCCGGCGACTGGCCTCTCCGCCGACCGAATAGAGACTGGATTCGCCAACTGTCCCACAGCACCGTCCTCCTTCCCACGGGCAGCCCGCCTCACCTCCACAGGTGAAATGGCGACCGCCGTCTTTCCATCGTCTTCGTCTTCGTCGTCGTCGTCGTCCGCCTCCGCCACTGCGTTCGCCTTATAGTTATATCTCGCCGCAGAAAAGGCGGCCGTCGAACCGATGCTCGGTGGGCTTGGAGGGGCTTCAGCCTTTGGGCGGCTATCCGGACGGAAGAAAGCACGAGCACCGGCAGCCGCGGCTATGGCGACCATTCCGGCTTGCGCGGCCTCTATGCAGTGAGGGATTTCGGCCGGGTCCACTTGGAGGGCGTGATGACGGATGTCCTCCCGCACAGTAGTGACGAGCACGACGTCTTCGATGCTCATCTGACGGGCCTCGTTGAGGCTCAGGGGCACCGTCCTCTCACACAGCGCAGACAATGCGGGAAGGAGCCATTGATTCACCGAGTAAGCGCGCGCTAAAAGGAGCTGATCGAATGGCGTTGGGGGTTCGATAGACCCCAGGGCCAGCCTACGAAGGGAGGCGAAACCCCAACGTGTTGAAAGGTGAAGTACCGACTTCCACTGCTCGTATGAGAGGTCATGACCCTCGAAATCACTGATTGATACACACGCCTCGATCACTAAAAAGGGAGAGAAAGGGTCTGTCGAACTCACTCGGGATATATGACAGAAAGGAGGGCCTCAAAGTCCTTGCGTTCGACATCTCCCAGCGATATGATGATGGAAAGGGCCTCATGCTCACGGATGCCGAGCTGGGTGAGCCTGCTAGAGAAATACTCTGAATCACGAGAGAAGAAATAACGATGAACGCAGTAGAGGGTGCCGTCAATCTGAGATTATCATGGTGAATCGTGCGAGTACTGATAGTCAAACACCCACGCACCAGGAACGTAATATTTCCATCCTGGAAAAAGTATTTCTCATGACGTACGAAAGGACTATCAAGAGCCGGGTGCAGGACAGGGGGCACCTTGTGTCGCATGAAATCCGTGCTAACTTCGGGAACACTGTGGGAGATTATCGACGGATCTGAGGTTATCGACTCAATCGATACAATAGATCCCACAGTCGATGGCATTGGTGAAACCGAGCGTTTGTCCTTGTCGAGTCCCCAAGCTACGATGTGTGGTGCCATGATAAGTGTGGGCTATTTGGGTCAGGATCACGCCCGATCTCATATCCCCAATTATGGGTATCAAAACGCGTCTGTCACACTGCACGTGATGAGTGACAGGACAAACATTCTATAGATTGGCAGAGCTGTTGAAGCCCAACCCGTAGATCAAACGGACAGACAAATGTACCAGACATAAATACGTAGCCATATTACTCGCAGTCTTCACCAGATGCGCGTCTCGAGAAGTAAATCTGAGCTGCCTTCGAGGCCGATGCATGCCTTAAGGAAGGTCTCAAGCGCGTTGCGTTGGCGCGAGAGTGAGTTCACGACGTCCGTACCTGTTCGCGTTCACGTCAACCCCAATTAACGTCCAGTGAAGAATGGACAGCACATACCGGGTTTCACGAGAGGAGCCTTCAGCATATACGAGAGCAAACTAAGCACAGGATGAAGTGGCTTGAATTCCGCATCCGTCCCAGTTGCAAGCTCGCGATACTGGATGCGGGTGAGCAGCTCAGCGAGGATGGTGAGGTCAAGGATAAGTGGTGTAGCAAGTAACGAGTCCTCGCATTCGTTGAAAATGTTGATAGTCGAGCGACCACCGCCCATGATCTCCGAGTAGTACTCATCGATCGCACGCTTTGAATCTCCAACAGCGGGTACGTATTTAATCACAACGACGTGGTCAGGGTGTTCACCCTTGACATCTTTGGCCTTGTTGCCTGAGACACCTGTAGCCGTCGATATAAACAAATCCAAGAGTATGGGGAAGAACAAACTGTACCTTGCTCGGCTTCAACCTCGGCTTTAGTCTTGTACAGCAAATGATTCGCCGCAACCATGTCATCGACGACGCTACTCTTTGAAATCTCCTTGCTCCGGAACTGACGCTGGGAACTGAGATTATGGCCATCATTGTTGCCGAGGTGATTATAGCTCGCGATGGAGAGCGGTTTGATCCCAGCGTTGACGAGAAATTCAGCCAAAACACTCTTGAGCTTTGTCTGCCCAGACTTCAGGTCGTCACCGCCAATGAACGACCTGCGCTGCTCTGCGAGCTCGATGACACCAGGAACGAAAGTGTTCTGGGGTGCGCCGTTTATGAAAGGAACGCCTTCGAGAATAGAAGCAACAGCAAAGACGGTGCTAGGCGCGACCTCTTCGTGTGAATCTTTGATCGACGTAAGGATCGCTTCCGCGGTGTCGTTGACGCCAGGAATAATCTCGCTGAATCGCTCAGTATTCGCGGTCCAGAATACGATGACCTGGTCGAGGTCGTTGGTGGCCTTAAAGTCGCGGATATCCTTGCGAATTTGCTCGAGGTGGGCACCTTTGTCATTTCCGGGAAGGACGTTGTCGGCACGCTCTTCTTGGTTGGCGGCGATATAGTCCGGGTAATAGACGGAAGGCAGAGGGGCACCGAGCTCTTTCATATGCGGAGCGACCTGCCGTTGGAGGTCCCATTCGAGGACAGCAGCGCGCTTCATCGCTGCATCGAGAGGTACGCTGGAGATATCCCAACCGCCGAGCACAAGGTCATTGGGATGGACCATAGGCAGAAGATCAGAGAGAGGCGCGTAAACATCCTTTCCAGCAGCGTCAAGGCCAAGACGAATGGTGCTAGCACGAAGAAGGGATCCAATGTAGTTAGGATGCTGGATGGTAGACTTTGTGTGTGCCATGCGATGTTGTGACGGTTAGCAAGAATGGTCGCGACGAGGGTCGAACCGTTATTGCCACCAATGCCGACGAGCATGAGACTGGAAGAATCGCACGTCAATACCAGGACGCGATACGCGTTCGTGAAATCACGTACCCGGTCTTTGGGACCTTGCGCTGAGTCCTGAACTCGAAAGGGGTTACGACAGGTTTAACCACAAATCGACCGCCTTCCTGGACGACGACGTCGGCACCGCGATTGTGGAACTTGGACATGATATATTCATCTGAGTAGACGGTATTCTCACTCTGAACAGTGATAGCGTCGGCGGGACGGCGGGAAGCCGTGGGATGGACGGGCCGAAGCGAGAGGTGCGTCAAGAAACGATGGGGTGGGACTCGCGTTTCCGGACGAAGGAGAAGTGTTAGGGGCCATGGTGATGTTAGACAAAGTTCCGCGTCGAAAAGAAATCAATGAAAAGGGAGAGAAGGTGCAGCGGTGTGTTTATCGCCTCTGTGAGGGTTGTGGGTGCTTCCGAGTTGGTTTGAGTACATACACAAGTAACGGTGTACTCGGGGGATTGATAGAATGAGCGAGCCAGCAAAGAGGAAGGGAGGGGAGGGGGTTTTATACGATATGCTAATTATGGCGCGTTGACCCAAAAAAAAAAAAAAAGAGGATTATGTAAATAATAAATAATACGAAATTGGACAATTAGTCAATTCCGAGCTGACCCGCGACCGCCGTTCATAATAATGTAATCGATGTCGATGTAATATTCCTCGCCTTTGCACACTCTGCTCTGTCCCTAAATTTCTGACCCTGCCCTTGCTAGTCGCTTGCGATGTACTCTCACACGCCTCCCCCGCGTGGCCGACGCTCACTCAAATTGCCAATATATCTCCGAATTTACCATCTTCTGCTCAGAAGAAGCGCGACTGATAAGTCGTTGACGCAACGACGACCCTTTCTCATGCTGGCGCGTCTAGCGGGTTAACGTTTAACACGCGCATCGTAAAAAAGAGTCACACAGAGATGATAATCAACCAGCACTTCTGATAAGTAGGGACAACATCCCCACAGAGACTCTGGTTGTACGTACGACAGAGCCCATCTTCGAGAAGAGAAGGTCCAGTATCAATGCGATCAACGATCATTCACCCATATTCCATATAATCATGGGAGCGGCGGTCTTCTATCTTAAGATACGTGTCCCCGTTCACTGCAGGTCTATGCGACGGGCGTCCTTCTTCTACGGACTTGCATGTGGCGAAGGCAGCGAACCTCCAGAACTATTGTATCCGCACATGGCAATAGCGCTGGTCGTGTTCCCGATTCATCCCCCACTGGTCTCTCTCTCTCATGTCTCTGAGAGCGTCTTGCGTCCGTGGTGACACCCACACACCCTGACATGGGCCACAATGATAAACCGGTAGGCCGGTAGTTCGGTAACGCGCCTCGATCGAGGTAAATTAGCAGATGAAGGGAATTTCAACCAACTCAAGCCATATCAAGGGCATTCACTAGGACGGGGGTTCTCACTCTTTTCATGCGTCTCTGGAGATGTTCTTTGATGAACCGCATGACAATCAAGCAGGGCCTGGAAATTTTGGACACCGATCCGGGCTCGGTTTCATGATCGTTAACCGGTACACATTCCATGGACTTGGGTACAAATTGCTGTAAGCACAGGTCGATCTCACCTCACCGACGGGGTTGTGCAAATGTCGTGGGGGAAGGATGTTGGTCATCACGATGACCAACACGATCAAGGGTGGTAGCTGATATCGTCAAGTCCCATCGTCAGCATGCACGGATTTCGCAGAACCTACAGTAAAGCACCCTTTTTACTGATACCGTAAGTTGTAGTGGGTCATTAACGACCATGACATATGCGTGCAGCAAACGGAAACTGAGCAAGGCACTGCTTAGGCGGCACCGTAGGCGCTCCCAGGTTCGTGTCCAAGTGGGAAACTCGGCTCCCCAACATAACTACTGCGGTGCACTGCGAACGGATAGAGCATTGGAAGATCGCGTCATGCCGCAAGGGGACAGTAAATCCATCAAAAGCTCCAGTAGAACGATTGAACCCCTTTTGGCCAAGCGCGCCTTGGTATCATTCCCCATTCTTGCTCGTCGTTTGTCTTAGAGACGAGATAATGTACCAGCGCTTATTGAAGGCAGACTGCTTGTGATTCTTGCTTTTTTCACTGACGTAGGAGCACCGTCATCGACAAACCACCACTTAGGTCACCGTTGATATTGTGGGTACGTCAAGAGTCATGAACGTGCGCGCCCCAAACTAGCCACCCCTACTCCCGAGCTTGATAAATATCGGAGGCAGCGAGGATAGGGTAGGGTTACTGGAAGTCGGCAAGAGATGGAGAGATGAGATGGCCCGGGATAAATTGCTGTACTGGTGCCGCTACGCACCGCACTGGCACCGTTCGACCAGGTTGGACACAAAACCCGACACCGGGCCGGTTGGACTTACGCAACTTGTCGTCCCCCTCAACAACATCGTCCCAGCCCTCCCTTTTTATCGTTCTCTTTCAATTTTTTTTTTCAGTTAGGACGCGGTATCCGCAATATCTCTGGCCCCCTCGCATCTCAACTGTGCAGAATACATAATTCTCGCCAGTCATGGCTTCGTTGCAAAATATCCCTTATGACCTCCTACTCTCCATCGCGCAGCATCTCGACCTCGCGGACATATGTGCCTTGCAACTAGTGCGTAATAGTCGGCTTAAAAATCCCCCAACACGTTTCTGAAACGTCACCTTGCCGTCTATAGACGTGCAAGCAGCTCCGCTATGCCGTCCGTACCCGCCCCGTGTACCGGGAGATGGCAGTTAGCCTTCTCCGGCGTTGCCGCGCGCTTCCACTTTATGGATTCAAGCGAATTTCCGATCTTTCCACGGATCAGCTCGTAGAAGTGGTAAATCGTGCTGCTCAGCTGGAACGCGGCTGGCTCACACGCACCCCCCAACCTGCTGTGAACGCATTCATACCTCAAGGAGAAGAAGCCTTGAACGGGATCACCAAGTCCGCCGATGCGTCGGGATGGGGAATCAAATCTAGATACTGGTACAAAGTCGTCGGGACGCCGCCAGACGAAGAAGTGGATTGGCTCTCCCCCATCACCGCAAGTTATACACTTTGTGCGACAAAGAGTGGCAAGGTGGTTTGCTGGGACGTACAACGCGACGTTGGCATTGCGGAGTGGAATCCTGGAGAAAGATGGGAGTTGTGGAAGTGTCGGGTCGAGTTTGAACAACGCATCGTATACTTTACGATGGCGAAGGTCCTGAGGGGAAAGTAAGCAATCATTATTTTTTCCCCTCATTTGTGATGTCTTACATCCGCACCCAATGCTTCCTTCCAGGGATGACGAGAAGGTTATGCAATTTGAACTCATGCAGATTCACTTCCCGGAACAGAAACTTGACTCCGACGAGCAGATTAGTCCGTCATTCTCTAATCTCCGATCGTTTAAGACATTGGGGATTGTCATGAACGTGTTCCTGCTGGACCCAGAAGCACGCTTACTTGCAGGATTCGTGTGGATTAGTCGTACTAACAGCATCGGCCTATACGTGCTTCTAGATTGGAACAAGGAAGAATATGTGTTCGTAGATACAGGCATACTGTGTGTAAGTGGATACATTTGTCATGTGACAGCGAGCGAACTCATCCCCATATGCTCGTTTATCACAGACTAATACGGCAAACTGGTCGTGTATCTTGTGCGATGGCTCCATTGTAATTCATTCCGAAGAGGCGACATT
Source organism: Lactarius psammicola (assembly GCA_025769895.1). Classification (NCBI taxonomy): domain Eukaryota; kingdom Fungi; phylum Basidiomycota; class Agaricomycetes; order Russulales; family Russulaceae; genus Lactarius; species Lactarius psammicola. The sequence continues at coordinate 81,979 of WTXK01000199.1, forward strand.
CGCATGCCAACATTTCTTCCCACTATATGTCCTCGCTCAACACGTCACCATCTCTAATCCGTCTCTCTCCTTTGTGCCACGCATGACTACACAGTTGAAGCCCAATCGAACAGTTAATCGGGGCTTCACTTTCCCCATTTTACCACCCGAGTCCTACGTCCTCCCATTCCGCCAGCCCATCATCCAAAATATCCTGATCGCTGGCCCAGGCAATCAGATTCACCCGATCCCTCTGCCCCCAGTAGAAGACCCTACCCCTCCCACCGACATGAACAACCCACCAAACCCGTGGAGCGATCAGATCTGGTATCCCGAAAGTGCTCACTTTGTACGACAATGGTGGCCAACGCTGCCCTCCGTGCCACGGCTCAGCTGCACCGTCGTGCTCCTCGCGCAACACCACCCACAGACGCACGTCACCAAGTATGTCCTCGCACAGCACTACTTCACCGTGCCGCTGCAGATGCCCGGCGCTGAGTCGGACGCGAACGACGCGATGATGCGGATGTGGTACGTGAGCGTGCCGTTCGAGGTCGTATGCGTGTCGGACCAGGCGGACGACGAAGACGACACGCTGGACGCGCCGCCGCGGCAGCGGCCCCTGCTCGCGGTCGACTTTGGCCATGCGGTGTGGCTCGAGCAC